>JAMFLO010000087.1:0-102369 GCA_027475765.1 Paralagenidium karlingii | reverse complement strand
CCTTGCAGAAGTGTCCTTCGACTCTCTCTCACTGTGAGCGTGCCGACGCTTCCTCACCTCACAGTGTAAGCCGCAGTAACAGGAGCCGCTGCTTCGACTTCTGTTACAATTACCAAGACCAGCTTCACCATGAAGTTTGTCGAATTCGTGCTTCAGCATAGCTCGACGACCAATTAGACCTGCAACTCCAATGCCACTCATTGACTCACGATCCGTAGCATCCGTCATGTTACTTGATCCAAGATCAGAAAGATGCATCGATCCTCGTTTGGATTCGCTCGTTCGCGAGGCGAAGCTGTGCGTCAAGCATTGACGCCATCTAGACCATTATACTTATCAGTGATCATTGTCTTCGTTCTAATCCAATCAACGCTGTTCTCTATTCTTCTTGTTTGCTGCTGAGTCATATCAGCGCCATTCTTCTTTAGTATCATTGCGTTTTCACCCAACACATAGTTCTTTGATACATACAGACTTTCTCTTCTTAGATACCTTGAATATAGGATTGATTTGTTCATTAACCAGCTGTGGATTATCGTTGAATAGTATTATCACATCTTCCTTTGCTGCATTATGAGTTGTTTGATCGCTAAAGTCTCGTGTATCTATGCTAATCTCTCGATCAGTTGTAGCCGGTTTATACGTCTTTGGAGTGATAAACATCTTAGACTGCTTGAATGGTATATTCAAGCAGTTTAGTTCATCAACAAACTGCTTAAATGGTATATTTAAGCAGTTTGTTGATGAACTAAAGAAACAGAATATACCATTCTGTTTCTTCTTGAATATACCATTTAAGCAGTCTAAGATGTTTATCACTCCAAAGTCAGCTTGTTGATGAACTAAAGAAACAGAATGGTATATTCTGTTTCTTTAGTTCATCAACAAACTGATTCAATGTTTTAGACCAAGAAACGTCGTACCGCGGAGGTTGAATATTACCATCTCTATCAACAAGCTGCATGTTCGTGTTAACTACAAATGATGCATTGACTGGAATTGGATCTCCAGCTCTGTTCGAACCTTTCTTGTACGGGATCGGTTTTATTGGTAGATCGTTGGTGCTTAGTATCTCTCGCAAGATACCAGAAGCATCCTTTTCATTCTGCAATTCGTGTTGTAATGTTAAAGCCGTAGCATTTGATATTGGATATTGTAGTCGATCGTCAAATAGCTGTTTTATGTAACTCAAGGTTTCCCAGTCAAAGATATCTAGGCGTTTTCCTGACGCTCTATGTGACTTTGTGTGAAAGAGATCTCCATCCTTACCGATATACTCCAAATCATCTGGTATACCTCCAGTTTTGATAGGATTAATACGTTCCTTTACTAACTCAGGAAATCGATTAAACATATCATTAATCGCCATCTTAGCAAGCTTCTGTCTTTTAGCGTTCATGTGTTTTCTAGGAGCGGGAGGAGCATCTTTGTCTTCCATTGACATATGCAGAGCTTCTAGATCGTTTAGCATTGAGTCATCAATATCGCTCAATGAGTCTTGTTCGTCACCAATATCGTCAGCAGGCGCATTCGTGTCTTCTCTTGCCATGTTCATAGTTTCTCTGAGGGTTCGTACAAGGTCTGAAGATGGAGATGCTGTGTTCACCGTAGGAGTAGTTGATGTTGATGTAGCACTGGATGCAGATGTGATTGGCACACCATCCGAATCAGTTTGAGTTCCAATTGTTGCCTTTGCTCAATCTTCGATATATCGAGTTTCTTCTCTGCATCTGTAGCCCATTCCGCAAGTGAGTATGCTTCTTGTTTAATACGATCAATTTCATCGTCTTTGGCAAGCTGAGCGAGCAACGCTCTACGCTTACGTCCTTTGTCTGCTAGACTATTGAAGTTAGGAAACATTGATGTCTGTAGTTATCTATACAGATCCAGAGATAGTTCAGAAAAAGATTGAATACCGAATGAGAATCGACAAATACAACCAACTCTTATACAGTCTTGCGCTCTCTAATCAATAGCATTATGAGAACGTTGCTATCTTCAAATCGAACATTATTGAAACTCTGGTTGCAAATCGTGATTGTTAGATTGTTGTAAGCACCATTGGCATCATCTACACATTGATACTCTGGCGGCGAGATATTGATAAGCTGACCAATAGTAGTTCCTTGCGAACTAAACGATGTTAGAATGTCTGGTGGATTGGCTACTTTGTTGTTAACGAGATTGCATCGAACGAGATACGAGCTTACAGGATTAACTTGTGGAGTAAAATTGGATAGATGCACTTGATTAGTTGTCTGCGTGGTGCTAGGATATGTTCCAGCAGAGAAGCCAATCACACTTGAGAAACCATTATTTGATATAACGATCTTAGGTGTGTTAGTAGCAGTAGGTAAACCACTGCCTCCTGTAGAGTAAGTCCTGTTGCTGGTCGAGTATAACCAGCTGGGAGACTGTTCGGAGTGGCTTGTAGAGTGATTTCGCAGCTGTAATACGTGGCTTTCTCTCGAACCTGAATATAAGTGACATTATCGCCAGATGCATTGATTAGATACGCGCCAGCATTAGTCAGTTGCTGTTGTATATAGTTAAGAGATATCAGCGTAACTGTAATAGCCATTTGGAAGAGTTATATTAATTGTAAGATACGTAGCAGTAGTTGGTACTTGAACGCTGAACTTGTTACTATATAGACTTGCATTGATAATGAACTGTGAGTTATATATTTGTAGCGACGTGAGAGCGATCTCTTGATTCTTGAAGTTCACTTAGTCGCCACTGAAATCATATCTGAACGTGTTATTCAGGCCGTTCGCAATAATGTTATTCTTGTTTAGTACAATAGTCGAAGTCATGGTTGCTATGTTGACCAAACGATTACTCATCAGATTCTGAAATAAATATCTTTGAAATTCAATCGCATATGTTGTTCACTGGGTCTATCAGTAGACATTGGCCTTTCTGACTAGTGGCTTCCTTGTAAGCTCTATATATGTCTTGTTCAGTAACGCCTGGAAGATTAAAGTCGCGAAGAATCATCTGTAGATCGCATTTTGAATTCGCTGTTCAAACGAATCATCTTATCTGTGGCAAAGTAGCTGTGGCTTAAGAATATGGTACTTAGTCCTTTATGTCAACCGCGAGTGAAGTAGTAACTAAACAGTTCCTTCTGTAGCTTTTTATCGTTACTGTAATCATCGATCACTACAAGCTGTAAACTATCTACCTTCTGTAAAGCATCAACGCTTGGAGGTGCTTCTGGATCGTGTATTGTTACGAATCCTTGCAACTTCTCTTTTATATAGTTGTTGAGTTCTTGTTCTGGGTTACGAGCGATGATATGGAGATGTGAATACACATGAGGTGATTCTTTCAATATATGAAACACTAGATTCGTTTTGCCTGAATAACTCGGTCCTAGAATGATCATTCTGAATAACTTCTGAATATCTAGTTTATCGTTGATTCCATAGCTTATGCCTTTGAACTCTTTTGGCAATCCAGCTCCATAATCTACAACTTCGAACGACTTGCTCATGTTTTCTTTTCCTATATATACATAGAAGATAAAGCGATATGATACCTTCAGATTATATACCCTCACGATACAATCCGCTTGATTTCTTGAGTACGGCGGGTTTGCTTGCTCTTGAGACAGCGGATCTTCGATACAATAGAAAATATGGGATCAACTTCTCCACTGATCTCTACATTACAGGTAACATCTACAAAGGAGGATCTCTACTGAGTCTTGATTCAATATCAGGTGTTACTGCTGGTACTGCTCTTGCTTCTAAAGCATTGATCTTAGATTCTTCTAAATCAATTAAGGGTTACTAAGTTTCAGGTTGGCTCTAATTCAACTCTTGGAGCAAGAGATTATGATTCCAAATACAGGAGCAAATTCAGGTCTCAGACTTGGCAGCGATGAATCAGCTGGTAACTGCTTGACTATGCAATGGACGTACGCTGGCAGCAATAGTAGTAGTAATAAGTTCTCAATAGACTTCTTCGGTGATTCAAATCAGTTTAGCATTCTTAGAAACGGAAATGTAGGAATTGGAGTTGCATCGCCAGCATATCAGCTCGATCTGGGAGGAGTAGGAACAAGCATTAACACTGGATCTCTGAAATTCGATGGCGTGACATTTAATTAGAGTTACTATCTCAATATCACTACTGGTGGAGCTGAAGCCAATAAAGCGATCGTTCTTAACTCTTCTAAGGATGTAACTGGAATCGGCTATCTATCTGGAGCTACGATAAATGGTACTTCATTAGTAAGCGGATCCTACAAGCTAAACGGAGTCAATGCAGATGTATCAACTCTAACATCATTGACTCTTGGAACATTTGCTGCATCTAAAGCAATGACATTAAGCTCAGCTGGAGTTGGATTAATGCCACTTGGTAATGCAACTAGTAACTGTTTGCGTTTTTATGGCGGAACTGCATTCAAAGAAATCATATGCATTTTCCGAGATAGCGATGACGCGGGATTAACCATTGCTACTAAAGCGCAAACGATTCAAAAGTGTTCGCCTCTATTACATCTCTATAGTGGATATGGCCAATTTGGCGTGATTGGAACATCAAGTGCTGAATACAAGGAAGTGATTAGAAGTGAGCATAAACTCGTTGGATTTAGCGATAACTATCGCTCAGGATGGTTTCATGGATATCTACTTGGAACGCCGCCTTGGAAAAGTAGTGGTTTTGCTTACTGCATCCAGTTCTATACATCGCTAGAAGCATTAAATATTGGCTGTAATAGATCCACCGTAAGCTCCTTCACAGGCGGTGCAAACCTACTATTAACGAATCAAGGTCAGCTATGTTTAAATACTACAACTCCACAGTCTGGTTATCAGTTTACTATGAATGGTACTGCATCTTATATTGGTGTTCGTATGAATGGAACTAATACCATGTTGTGCTTACAGAATCTAAACACTTCTACTACTGATCGTACTGAGATGATATTTGCTGGTAATGGATCGACATGGCAACACGGGCTGGGTAACTCAGGTCATACTGTTGGAAATGGTATGTATTGGTATAATGGAAGTTATCGAATGGTTCTTACATCTGGCGGTAGACTTGGAATCAACTCATCAAGTGCGTCAGCTCAGTTGTATGTACAATCAGATGTTAGTACAATAGCTCGTTTCGTAGATTCAAGTTGCCACTTGAATCTTGATATGTACATGAATAATGGATTATTCGGACGCAAAGTGTATTTTGGACCCTCTACTTCTGATGGCTTGGTTCTCAAACCAACGATTCTCCTCGTATGACTATTCTAAGTAATGGAATGATTGGTATCGGTCAAGAATCACCACTCTGTCCACTACACGTCTCTAACACAGTTGGCGGTCAAGAAGGTAGCCAAAACTATTATTACTATCTCGGTCCGGGATAATCTAACGGTAGCATCACTACTACACCTTCTAACATTTCTATACGCAGTAATGGTCGCTTGCTCATCAACAGTGAGATCGATGTCATCTCAGATATCCGTAAGAAGGAGAATATTGAGTTGCTCGATGATCACTATGCTAATCAATTCGTTCGTAACATCCATCCTAAGAAGTTCAACTACAAGACAGATCCTAATGGCAGACAGTTTGGATACATAGCTCAAGATCTTATCAAAGGCGAGTTTGGAGAACTCATCATGGTAGAGATTGATCCAGAATCACAAGAATATGTCGATGAAGATGGATTTGTATCTGAAGCTGGTAAGACTTATACTCTATCTCGAAGTCAGGTAATTGCCATCTTACATCGTAGTTTGAAGTCTGCACTTGATCGAATTGATAAGCTAGAACAAGATTCAGATTGCACTAAATATAACAAATGAGTTTCTCTGGATTCAGATTGATTGAGGTACTTCCACCAACTCAACGAGGGAAAAAATATGCTGCTCGCATTTACATTGATGGTAGCGAGCGCATTGTACATTTCGGTAGTACTGATTATCTGCATTATAAAGATCAAACTCCGCTGAAGCTCTGGAGTCACTTAGATCATAATGACAAAAAAAGACGAGACGCCTTCTATAATCGTCATAAGAGTAACGATGGACCAGTGGCTCAGTTATCAAAAAAACTATTATGGTAAGGTTATTCGATAGAGATGGCAACTCCGTTACATTTTTTTGTCATTGTGAATTTTACAGTGTCTTTATGTTGAAACCAAGCGAGCGGAATGGAGTTGAATTCAACTGGTTTAACACAATCGATCCATCTCATTAGAGCATCGATATTATGATCTTTAACGAAAACATGTTGTGTCGATTTCGAATCATCTGAGCTTACTAGACTATGATGTGCGTTTGTAATGGAATCCATTTGTAGTCAGCAGTCTATATCTTTACAACGATATGTTTAGTTCAGTTGACAAAATATCAACTCTGTATGATGCTTATTCATATTCAGTTTCTTCACCTGCGAGACGATCAATGCTTAGCGAGCGGCCGTATACAACAAGAACTAGATAGTTAGTACCTTGCGTGCAGTTGTTAGTACCACTGACCAATACGCTCTTAGGAACGTCAGGATTCGTAATACGCAAGCAGTCAGCAACCATGATACGATAACCAGTCGCCCATTTGTACATATCAACGAGACCGTTCGATATTTCATGCGTTAGGCCGCCATTAATAGCAGCAATCCTCTGGAACTCATCGTTGAACGTTTCATAATCATAGTCCTGAGTTTTGTTGAATACGTTCTCGTTACCGATCTGAACTTGGAAGTTACGAACGCTCGAGCTAGCCTGACACGTCCAAGGAGCAGAATCGAACGGAGATTGGAACTGTTGCGTGTTGGCAGCCGACGCAAAATGACCGCTCGATGTCTCAGCAAACGGAATAAGAGCTACGTATTTGATGTTCTTCAACGAAGCACTGAGTTGGAATGAAAACGACACATTCTGCTGAGCCGACTGTTGACCGGTACCAGCTTTGCCTTGGAAGTACTGAGCGTAGCAATCAAGGTAGTTTACCTTTTTAATAGGCTTAGCAACAATCTGCGACTGGCTAGCGACGTCATAGAACGGAATATATAGACGAGTCGTCGTGAATGGGAAGATCTGTCCGCTAGTACTGAGAGGAGTGAGCGAGTTCTGCATTACACCAAAAGCAACACGAAGAGATCCAGCAGCACCGGTCGTTGGAACTCCGTTCATAGCATTACCAGCAGCAGCCGAAGCAACTATTACAGGAACAGTGTTGGAACCAACGAGACTTACAGACGGTTAAGGGCCACATGATTGACAAAACCTTCCGAAAGAGGAGGACACCTCTGTCATATCTTTAACCCATTGAAGTTGTTAACTCGTAAAGAACAAAGAACGATATGAGCATTGCAAAAGCTGTCAAATCAATCAAAGCGAAAACCAATTAATCCAGAAAGAAAACGATTGCGCAGCAACAACTACTCACTTGACATCAAACCCTCGCTACCGCTCGTGAGCCCAACTACGGACCTGGGCGAAATTCAACGACCTCGCGACCTGACGAACGGATGGTTCCGCCATACGACCATATTTGCCTCAGGCCTTTCGGCGCAGCACAGCAATCATTTGGTCGGCTTTGTATCCAACTGCACGGGCAGCTGAGCCAGGTGGCAAAACGAATATTTTGAAGCCCACGGCGTCCATCTCCATGGCCACGCCAGCGCGTGGAATGTTGCTTTTGCCGGTGAGCAAGTAATCGCGGAACGCGTTGTAGCCGCCTTGGTCGCCAATCGATTCTGGCGCCAGCTCGTAGACATGAAAGGGCACACGTCGATCCAGCATCAAGAAATCCCGGTGCTTTGTGAGATGTGGCAATTGGATCACATTGACAGTCAAAGGACTACGTATACATTCCCACCAGTCACAGGGTCAGTAGAGGGCTATTACCCTTGGATCGCCGAAACAACTTACAGTTGTGCACGCGTGGGAATTGCAGTTGGAGTTCCACGGCATCGGCACTTTGGTCGGCCACTTCGCATCAATTCAAAGCTCCAGTCGCCAACACTGGGCTAAGCAACCAGCGCAACAACGTTTTCGATATCAGCAATTCTCCTTCCCAAAGCATTGTAATCAATCATAGAACCTACCGGAGCAGATGCCGGAGAGGCAAACGATCCTGATCGCGTCGAACCGTGTTCCCAGTTACTTTCATACATATTTGGAGGTTCCATCGAGCGGCGACTATCAGGACTACGACTGCGGCTTCGACCCCTTTGCTTTTGAGGTGGATATGGCGGACCGGGGGGTGGTTGTGGAGGATCCCTATGGAAGTTCGGATCAATTGGGCCGGCGTAGCCGCCCCCAGGGCCACGTTGGTCGTAGTCAGAACCACCAGCAGGAACCCCGTAATAGTTCGGTGGTCCGCCAGGGCCATTTCTGGGATCAAAATCAGGACGTGGAAAGGCTGGGCCACCTGGTCCATCTCTTTCGAAATCAGGACGATGCCGAGGGCTTCGACTTCGGCTTCGACTTCTTCTCTGGAATCCATTACGAGGCGGGGGACTTCTACTACGTGATCGTCCTCGACACGAACCTCGTCCACGACCTCCCATGAAATCTGTGGGAGGTCCAAAGCGACCACCACCTCCGCCGGGGCCACCAAAGTTTCGAGGTGACTCTCTCATTCGGTTGAAGCCATCGGGTGGTGGTCTATCTCTCGGGCTACGAGGAGGACCGTTGGGTGGAGGCGGAGGACCATCTCCTCTTGGACTCCACTGACCACGACCACCACGTGGACTCATTGGCCCACCAGGACTCCTTCCTTGGAATCCACCATTCATCGGTCCGTCTCCTCTTGGACTCCACTGACCACGACCACCACGACCACCACGAGGACTCATTGGCCCACCAGGACCCCTTCCTTGGAATCCACCATTCATCGGTCCGTCTCCTCTTGGACTCCACTGACCACGACCACCACGACCACCACGAGGACTCATTGGCCCACCAGGACCCCTTCCTTGGAATCCACCATTCATCGGTCCGTCTCCTCTTGGACTCCACTGACCACGACCACCACGAGGACTCATTGGCCCACCAGGACTCCTTCCTGAGAATCCACCATTCATCGGTCCGTCTCCTCTTGGACTCCACTGACCACGACCACTACGAGGACTCGTTGGCCCACCAGGAGCCCTTTCATGAAACCCTCTTGGACTCCATTGACCGCGACCACCAGGGTTCATAGGACCGTCTTGGCGCCTTCCCTGAAAGCCACGACCACATCGTGGAGGACTTCGTGGTGGCCCATTGAAGCGATCGTGGCCACGAGGAGGCCCATTTGGTGAACCATTTCGCGGATAGCCACGAGGCGGACTCCAGCTTCGACTTCTACCCCGCTGATGTGGAGGTGGTCCGCGTCCACCAAACTCGTTTGGCCCTTGTGGTCCCCATTGTTGGCCCCGATTGATATCACGCGGAGAGCGAGGTCGCTCGCCGGGGCCGTTCGGAGGACCATTTGGCCCACGTCGCGGACTACGATTTCGATCGCGACTTCGACTTCGGCTTCGGTCTCGTGGTCCAGGTGGTCCATAGCCGTTAGAATCAGGTCCACGCGGGCCACTGAAGTTGTCGGGTCCACGATGTCCATCCGGTCCACGAGCCCCATGCGGTCCGTCCGGATGGAAATGACCGCCATTGGAATCGCGTCGGCCAAACAAATCATCAGGTCTTCCATTTCCCACTCCTCCCATGGAGTCGCGTCTGTCGGGCGGCGGCATCCGATGATTCGTGTCTTCCAATGGGGGTCTCTGCTGCTGTTCCTGCTGTTGTTGGAGAAGCTGCTGCTTTTGGGCGGCGTGCTTTTCAGGTGGAGACGTTGTAGAGATCGTTAGTTGGTTGGCAGCCTTGTTCTCATTCTCTTTCGAGTGCTCCGACGCCTCTGCTTCGGGCTCACATACCACTTCTCCGGCCTCCAGTTCGGCGTCGTCTACAACGCACATCGAAAGACAACAACAACGGTCATTCCATCAGCGGAGCCAAACCGAGTCCGTCAGAGTCCACACATGGAGACAGCGAATGTGACGGTACCATTGGAATTGGAGATATCGGTTGGTTCCGCATCATTCTTGAGCAGGAGATAGCGATCGTAGAAGCCGCGTGCCGGTGGACGCTTGGGAAGCTTCTTCGAAGGAGACGGAGACCCTGCAGGCGTCGAAGCCGGCGCAGCCTTCGGCGAAGCAGTCGACTTGTCGCCGCCGCCACTGTCAGTTCCATCCATGGCTAAACAATTGATTGATAGACTGGGCGGGGTGGAAAGCCCATCGTCGAACAGTTAGATCGGGCGGGTTGGTGGGCCATTTCAACAGAACTCCAAAACCCGTGGGTTTTCTCTTGGCCATGGGTCTACCGATTTCCAAAAACTGTCAGTGGCAAAATGATTGCATCGGTTTGGACAGCCGTTCGAATCATGAGCGCTGCTGTCCTAACTCCTTCTTATCATTCATTCATCAATTCTTTCTACGTTGTGGGGATGATGATCTTCATCAGCGACACCATTCTTACAATCCCCAAGAGCTCAAAATGGGTCGGGTTTAGTCTCATCGATACCTCAACGAAAGCGGTAAACCCGAACCCGTACGATCCAACGCTTTCAAAGGTACCCTCGACCATTTGTCGCAAGACACACAATTTGACATCTTGTCCGCCATTTGTGTTCCCCCTCAATAAGCGGATTCCTCCGACCTCTTTCTTTGGATGCACCATGAGCCACAACAGCACTCAATCTCTTCTGTCCTTTCAATGTTGTGGTTCCATACTCAGCTCGTAGTCTGTTTTGGCGTGCGGTACTCTCGTCGATAGATGCCACCGAGCTGATTCTCCACCACAAACTGCTCGCGATCCGTCATCAGCCCAAACGGATTCGTCTCCAGCGCGTTCACCTCGCAAAACTGCTCAAAAATCTCCTCCATGTCCACAAAAAGCTCTTCAACATCCGTTTGCACGTACACGGGCGTGTCTGGAGGAACCAACTGCACCAGTTGCCGAACAAACTCGGGAGTAACGAGTCTCCGTTTCAACTGCTTTTTCTTTCGCCACGGATCCGGATGAAAAATCGATACGCTCTGGATCTGTGACGGAAGCGAACGCACCAAATGCTCCGACTGCACGTTCATGTTACCGTGAAGAATGCACAAATTGCGTAATTGCCGCTGGGCCACTTCTTTCATCGCTTCCTGCACAAGCAGTTCCCGAATCTCCACACCCACAAGATTCCTTTGCGCTCGATTGAGCTCTGCGAGTCGCATCAAATACTTTCCACGCGCACAACTGCAACACAACCCACAAGCCACGCACACAGAGAACCACCCATTCATGAGGATCCGACCGTTTGAGCTAAAGCGAAGGTGCTTCCTACTGTACCCGATATCGAGATGGATCGGCAACTCTGGCTGCTCAAACACCTGGGACCAGTCTGGCAGCTCGATCAGTTGCTGAAAGCGCTTGGCCAGAGGATTGACATGTTGTCGCACGCGCCTCGATGAAGTGCCAAAGCGACGGCAACCCGTCATCACCAACGTCATGCTTCTTCCTGCAAGACTAAGAAAGCACTATGCTCCACAAAACAAACACACAAATGGGACCGGTCCACCTAGTACTTCAGCCCGGGCTCGGCGGTCTCATTAAACTTAGGTCATGTGGGACACACCAAAGAAACCCAGCACAACTTCAACTTCAACGTGCACATCCCACTTATCGCAGCTCTTCGCACTTGCCGAGAAACATGAGCATGGTGATCTTCTCCATCGCCACACGCAGCACCTGCAACTCTTCTTCCATGGCTTTGCGTCGCTCGGCAAAGTCTTGTTTGGGGTTGGGATTGTTGGTCCATCGGTCAATTCCAACGCGTTGTTTCACGACATCGCGATCCTGCCACATGGGCGACAGTTTCTCCGTCAGCGATCGCATGCGTTTCTCGCCCAAACGCAAAATGGAGTTCTTCACTTCTTCCGTGTGATTCCGCGAGAGCACGATCCGGTCCATAAGTATGTTGATCTGATCAAGATCGTGGCCATTAAGATCCTGGTCATTTGCATTGAACCACAATAGGGGATTGTCGTGCTCCTGAGCAATAACAACTTCTCCATTAGATGTCATTGCTTGACTTGACCGTGTCTCAAAGCCCATTGTCTCATGTCGTTCTGGATCATTGCCATGTGAGAGGCAGTACGCGTACCACGAATCCAACCGAATCAGTTGCTGGTTGATTTGATCGTAGGCTTCACACGCCATTTGAGCGCACTGTTCCCACCGCTTGTTGCGAGCAGCAAATTGAGCTTCGCGAAGTAGATACTCGCCGTCGTAGACTACCAGTTGCATCAACATGTAACGGATCTGCATGGGTCCATCTTCTTCCAGTGCACTACCATTATCCGTTCCTGTTGTGAACAGAGTATTAATGCTTGCCGAAGCGGCAGCGGCTTTGCTTCGGGACCGAACGTCTTGGATTTGTCGCCAGAGATCATCTCGATATTTTGGCGGGAGAACACTCACCACCGCATCTTCCTCCTGATTCTCTGAGAACTGATGCGCCTCCTGAAGTGTCAAGCACATCAAATGCAAATGCTGACGCACCAAAGAAATCTTCTCACCAGTGATAGAACCTCGATGTGAATCCCACTCATCCAGTGGCCGGTCATTCACAAACGCGAATAAATCCACCACTTGTGCCAACCATTTCTTTGCAAACACTGCATCCTTGCGAGTCTGAGCCTGCTGTTTCTTCTTGTTTTCAGGTATTTGCGGATTCTTGGAGACATTTCCATCGACAACTGAAACCGATGATGGTGTCTGCGAGTCTTCAGCGTTGTGGAGCGCCTGCTGTTGATTTGAATACGTTGAAGGAGGTCGCACTGCATGCTGCAGCACCGAAAAGCTGGGATAAATGGGCATTTGCGTGTTTCTCAAACCTTCAGGGGTGGCTCGAGTGAATGCTTTCTGCACGTCTATCGCATGGTTAGCCAGTAAATCAGCGACTCCGTTCTTGTCGCGATGAATGTGTTCAAACACTGCAGTGGTAGACAATTGACGCAGTTCATTGGTCAGGTCCATCACTTGGGCATGCAGTTTGATGAGTTCAGGGTGGCGCACTTGGTACTTCATTTTCACTTGCTGGATCAAAAGAAAGCTGTCGCCCTGGAAAACCACGTGACGAGGAGAATTGGTCCGGCTGTTGTTGACGATGTGATTGATGCAAAGCCGCATGCCCATCAGCAGCGCCTGGTATTCCATTTGATTGTTAGTAGTGCTCTTCTCCTCGAATTCACCAGCTTCGACCCATTGCACAAGGCGAATCATCGGTTTGCGTCGAGACGTCGGCTGATGCTGTTGTTGGTGTTCAGGTGCTTCGTCTCGTTGGTCTGCTCGGGGCTGATTGGCGATCAGGTCTTGACACTCGTACACCACAGCGCCACTTCCGCCAGGCCCTGGGTTGCCACGGCATGCGCCGTCAAAGCGACACACCAGATCTCCTTTGGAGAACCGATACGGACGGTACTGATACGTTCGCGCGGTTGCATTGGCATACGCAGCGGCTTCAGTGGCCTCGTCACTTGCAGGTTGTACTGGCGGGGTCCCCGATCTTGCGTCAAAGTCGCTATGCGAACCTCGTCCTCTGCCACCGCCTCTTCTACCTCCTGCTCCTCCTCTCCCTCCTGCTCCTCCTCTCCCTCCTGCTCCTCCTCGGGCTCTTCCTCCGCGTCCTCTTGACGTGGCGCCGCCTCGCATCGGCGAAGAATTCATCGCCATCATCGCCATGGCCATCGATTCCCTCGACCGACAAGCGCCCAGAACACCCTACAAGCAAAAGTGACAAGGACCCCAGTGTTCCCCAAATACTAGCCCCTTCGTTTTTCATTCCATAAACCCCAACAACTTCAATTACTGGACTCCTTGCGCGCGGTTTTTTTCAACTCGATTGGCTTGGCGCCAAAAACGAACTGGTTTCGTACCGGTATGCTAGCCTTTGCAGCCTTCTGATTGGCTGGTTTGTTGGAGTTGTTCGTCATGATTCTATGGTAAGTTGTTGGGTCGTCCGACCACTTTGCTATGGGCAACGCTGGTGACAAGCGCAAGTCAAAGCCGCCACACAGGCCCATGACGAAGAAGAGCAAGCCAACGATGACGCAGCAGAAGCAGAAAGACAATGCCAGCGTGTGCGTGGTGTGCACACACGAAGATCATCGCGTGCTGGTGCTGTGCGATGGTTGTCCGAACGCATTTCATCTCAAATGTCTGTCGCCGCCACTGCATCGTGTGCCCAAGCAGCCCCAATGGTTCTGCGCCGATTGCCAAGCGACTCCACTACCGACACAACCACAAGATGAAGATATCAATAACGGCAAAGACACCGAGATATTGGAACCACCCGTCAAGCGTCAGAGAAAAGCACCACCCAAAGCGATTGGCTCGCCATGGGAACAAGCCGTCACTCACCAAGCGCCTGGGTCGACCAAAGCTCGCAAAATGGATCTTGAAGAGCCGCTGATGCGAAATGCTCCCACCAAGGAGGGTGCAACCCGTCCATCAGCGCGAAAGAGAGTCAACCAGTCAGAAACGAATGATACAAATGACCAAATCGACGATTTTGACTCGGATAGAACGCCCTTAGCCAAGTTATCGGCTGCTCAACACCAACCAGTCAAACCAAAGGATTCAAAAGCGCCAAAAACTCAAACCCAATCGGATCCAAAGGGCAAAAAGGCTCTGCGACGATCGAAGAGGAACGCTACGACACAGAAAGCGCCGTCAGGTGAGAACAGAAAAGAAGAAGATGACGATGATGACGACGACAGCGAGGACAATGATGGAGATGCGTCGGAAGATACGAGCATGAACAAAACGCGGTCTCGCGCCGGAAAGCGTCCACTTCGCAAAGCGGCTTCAGGACTCAAAGTAGCAACCACACCATTGGATGTCGATGGCGACAGTAGTGAGTTTGTGATGGAGACAAGTGAAGAGTCTGAAGGCGACTCATGGGAATCGTCCTCGTCGTCTTCCGCTAGCGACGACTTCGTCAGAGGCAAACCACGACTCGCCAGAATGCGAAGACCAGCACAGCTTAAAAGGTCGAGCAACCAGCGCAGGCAGAACCAAAACCCAAAGCCAAGGGCTCGACGACCGAGCCCAACGGCTTCATCCCGAACGACCTCTCCTGCTAATAGTACGAGTTCACAAGTTGATGGCGGGGATTCGCTGGACATCGATCCGGGCGAAGAGGGAGAAGACGATTTGGTGGAAGAAGAGTACACTGGTCCAAGGTATTTTGTCGAGTACGCCTCGAGCAACAGCAGGGTGAGCAGTTTCTTGTTCGTGTTGTTTTCGCGCGTGTGGTTCTTATAGAGTGGTGTGCGCGTTCTTGTACACAGTGCAAATCCTGCGACGAGTCCATCCCTAAGAACAGTCTTCGCGTGGGTGTGAGGATTCGCCACTCCATGTTCGGCATGAGCACCTATTACAAGGTTTGCAATTCTTCAATGAACTCGTGCTGCTGGAGTGTCTTAACTCCTGTTCCTTCCCGTGTTTTCTTGGTCTTCAACAGCATCTCGAGTGCTCGCAGCTTTGCTTGATATCATCGCTGCTTCCGGATCAGGAACATCTGACGGGGTTGCGCCTGTTGGAGCCAACGGATGCTTCTCGAGTGATGGATTTGCTCCAAGCCAACACCAACGCCAAAATCAATGATGAACGCAATGAACTGGCTTCAACCGACTATCAACTGAAGAATCGCATGCGGGAAAAAGAACCGTCCTCGAAACTCACTGCGACTCTGCTGCCGTATCAACGAGAAGCTTTGCACTGGATGACCAACCAAGAGAAGAGCGTGTACAAAGGTGGTATCTTGGCTGATGAAATGGGAATGGGCAAGACCCTTCAGACCATCGCATGCATCTTGGAGAACGTGCGGTCTTGTCCTCCAAACTCCAGTCCCGGTACCGGGCCAAAGCGCGGTGGAACCCTGGTGATTTGTCCAGTTGTTGCGGTCACCCAGTGGCGTCAGGAGATTGAAAAGTTCGTGCAGCAGAACACGCTCACCGTGTATGTTCACCATGGACCCAAGCGCATGGATCTGGCTTCGCGCATTGCAGCGTACGACGTGGTGCTCACCACTTACTCGATCGCCGAGTACGAAGCGCGTCAACGGCTTGGATGGCAGAAAGTTGCGTGCCAGTACTGCAATCGCAAGTTCCTTCCAGAGAAATTGCCGTTCCATCACAAATACTTTTGCGGTCCGGATGCCGTGCGCACGAAACGTCAACAAAAGCAGAAGCAAAAGCGGCAGAAGCAACGCCAGACCAAGAAAAAGAAGCTCAAGTCCATTCACGACAACTCGAGCAGTTCGAGTGCAAGTGAAAGCTCTGGTGAGAGTGAGACGGAGGTCAAGCCACCACCCAGCAATCAAGCCAAAACCTCCAGCAGCAACAACAACAAGAACGCCAAATCACCTCTTCACGACATTGAATGGACGCGCATCGTTCTCGACGAAGCCCACTACATCAAAGATCGCAATTGCAACACTGCTCGCAGCGTGTTCGCATTGAAATCGCAGTTCAAGTGGTGTCTCACGGGTACTCCGCTGCAAAACCGCATTGGCGAGTTGTTCTCGCTCGTCCGCTTTCTGCAAGTACCGGACTACGCGTACTACCATTGTCGTCTGTGCTCATGTCAGTCGATTGATTACAAGTGAGTCTTTTAGGTCATGCTTCTCCTTTTTGTCTGATATCTTTGCTAACTGGCACATGTGGGTGGCGACAGAATGAAATGCGAACAATGTCCTCACGGGACGGGCAAGCACTACTCCTTCTTTCTGAAGAAGATTGTGCAGCCCATTCAAGGCTATGGCTATGTTGGCGAGGGCAAGATTGCGATGCTCCGGCTTCAGAACGATGTTCTACAGCACGTAAGGGTGTGCGTTTGAGGTTGTTGTTGCTGTGGTTGGCTCACTTGGGTTCCTCGCGTGGTGATCGGATCACGTAGATTCTGCTTCGTCGCACCAAGGAAGGACGTGCAGACGACATTTGTTTGCCACCCAAGCTCGTGCGCATTCGCAAAGACGGTTTGGATGAACGAGAACAAGACTTTTACCAAGCGATTTACACCGAGAGTCAAGCGCAGTTCAATACTTTTGTGTCCTCGGGCACGTTGCTCAACAATTACGCGCACGTGTTTGATCTGCTCATGCGGCTGCGCCAGGCAGTGGATCATCCTTACCTGGTGATTTATTCCAAGACCAACCCAACCCTTCAGGCTCCATTGGGAGTTGGCTCGGCTCGTCCCCTTGTGGAAGAAAAGCCACTGATCACGTACTCGACCGAATTGGAGGCTGATGCCCAGAGTAATGCGAGTGATCACGTGCCTGACTGTGGGATCTGCCACGAGAGTGGCGAGGATGTCGTGCAGGCTGCGTGTTCACACAAGTTTTGCCGCATTTGCGTGGAAGAGTTTCTCACTTCACTGCCAGCGGAAGGCGAGGCGTTGTGTCCAGTTTGCGCCAAACCTCTGACGGTCGATCTCACCAAGTCTCAAGAACCCGAAGATGCTAATCGTGGCATGAGGGATCACTGCTCTGGTTCCACGTCGTCACCGCAACGATCTTCTTCACTCAGGGCACCGGCCTCTTTGCTCGCCAAGAAACTGCTTTCAGGAGTGCATAAGACAAGTATTCTGCATCGAATCGATGACTTGGCGTCTTTCCAGAGTAGCACCAAAGTCGAAGCGCTGTTGCAAGAACTGCAGCGTATGAAACAACGTGATCCCAGTGGTAAAGCGATTGTGTTTTCGCAGTTTGTCAATATGTTGGATATCGTTCAGCATCGACTCGCCTTAGCTGGCATTCGAACTGTCAAGTTGTCAGGCAGCATGTCAATGGAGGCAAGAGACAAAATGCTTCGCGCGTTTCGCAACGATTCGTCCATTACAGCGTTTCTCATCTCGCTCAAGGCAGGTGGCGTCGCGCTGAACTTGACCGTCGCTTCCCAGTGAGTTCTTGTCTATTGAAGTCTGGTTCGTGCCAGCTCTCTAATCGTTTCGTTTGTGACTTGCCATAGCATCTTTCTTATGGATCCGTGGTGGAACCCAGCAGCCGAGAACCAAGCAATCGATCGTACACACCGTCTGGGTCAGTTCAAGCCGATCAAAGCCACGCGGTTCATCATCGCTGGCACCATCGAGGAACGAATTCTCAAGCTTCAGGAAAAGAAGAAACTCGTGTTTGAAGGCACGGTGGGAGGTGATACTGCGGCGCTTTGTCGACTCACGGAAGAAGATCTACGCTTCCTCTTTTCGTCGTAAAGTAGTCAAGAGGTCGTCGAGTCTCACTGACACCACAAGGGTTTGCCCTGCCCTTGCTTGCAAATGTTGCCTTCTGGTGTTAACGTTTTCGTGTTCTCTCTGTCGCTTCGTCGTTTTTTTTCATCTCTTTCTACGCATCATTCTCTTCTTCGATAGTGGTTGCAGCGCACTGCCAGTAGAACTTGGAGGACTTGAGAAATGCCGCCACTTTGGCAGGATCCTTGACGCCCGGAGAACCCGTAATTTCCACACCACTGCTCACGTCGATACCCAATGGACACGAGATGCCAATAGCTTTGTTGACATTCTCAGGGGTCAGTCCGCCAGCGACAAGACAAGGGATACGAGCGGTTGCGAACAATGCTGCGATGCGCCAATCGAACGTCTTGCCTGTGCCACCTACAACACCACCCACACGATCGTTTGTCAATCCACGTCTTCCACTAGCCAAGCTCTACACGAAGCAGTAGTCACCTTGCTGTCCTTGCACCGTGGTGTCAAGCAAGAGGAAATTTGCAAAGCCAGGTTTAACGCTCTGCAAAATGGCTTCTGCGTCAACACTATCACTGCCCACCGTTGCTGGCAAATGCACCACACGGATGGTGGGCAAAGCAATCTCTCTGCAGATCTCGTAACCTTCGTCTCCATGCAGTTGCACAAGGTCGAGACCAATCTCTGCGGCGATCCGGTTGATCTCAGTCGCCGCCTTGTTGGCGAAGACACCAACCACCATGGGAGCGCGATGGCACGCCTGACGCAACACTGACGAATTCTTTTGAAACCATTCTTCCGTGCGTGGCGAAGCGCCAAATCGCGATGGGGTGGGGGGTAGCAACTCGTTGGTTGGTGTCCTGTTTGATTGGGCGACCATTTGTTCAAAAGTTCCCACTTGTTCATCCAGCATTTGCTGCAAAAACGGTTCCGTGCGCTCTCCGTAGGCTCGAACAGCACGGGCAATGGTTTGTGCCTGGGGAATTTCCACACAACGCTTGGATTTTTCCACGCAAATGATACCGATCAGGTTGGCACCATTTCGCAATGCCAGAAGCGCGTCTTCTGGTGTGGTGATGCCACAGACTTTGACAATCGGTTGCTGAAAACTCTCAGTAGACGGTCGATCGGAGAGCAATCTGTCAATGGCTTTGGACACGTCAGCACTCTTCATGAGCGATTCACCGACCAAAATGCCGCGCGCGCCGCACTGTTCAAACTTGACCACGTCTTCACGCGAATGGATACCGCTCAACGCAAACAAAATGACGCCCTCGGGGCCCAAAGCAATCTGTCGGTTCTGAATCTCTTTGGCGATCTGCACTGTCGTGTTGAGATCCAGTTTGAACGTCTGCAGATTGCGATTGTTGACGCCGATCAGTTTTGCTTGCGCCTGCAGCGCAATGTCCAGTTCTTTCAGACTGTTGACTTCCACCAACGGAAACATTCCCAACTCCAGAGTCTGCTGGATCAGTTGCTGTAGCTGCGAAGGGGTCAGAATGTTGACGATCAACAGCACGCAATCGGCGCCAAACGCACGCGCTTCGAGCAACTGGTAGCGATCAAAAATGAAATCTTTTCGCAAAAGAACCGGACGGTTTGGCCGCGTGGAAAGCGTAAACGCTGCGCGCTTGAGATCGTCTAACGAGCCCTTGAAATACTTGGGTTCGGTCAGCACAGAGATCATACTGGCGCCACCAGCCGCGTACAAAGCAACTTGCTCTTCTAGTCCCAAATGCACTGCGATGTCACCCTTGGAGGGACTCGCGCGCTTGAATTCTGCAGCAAGCGCCAGACGTCGAGCATGGTGCTGATCGCCAGACGAGGAAGACGCTTGGTTCAAGCGCTGCAACACATTGATGGGAGCGCCCAATTGGTGCTCGATCGCCTGGATCTGTTGCAGCAGCGTTTGCTCCGACACGGTCTGCTTGGCTTCCTCCACGTCTTGTCGACGCTGCAACACGATTTCCTGCAGTTTGTTCAGCGGTTTGCTGTCGCTGCCATCGCCGCTTGCTGTCACCACCGTCATCTCGTTCCCACCGGCAATGTTCGATGTTGGAACTTGGAGTGAAGCAGAAAAATACCGCGATCGAACCGGTTCTGGACGCGGTTCATTGAAGAACAAGGTTTTGATCAGATTGATAAATAGTTCAAGAATGTATAAAACAGTTAGTGGTCAACAACCAAATATGGACCACAGTGAAGTAGGCACTGCTCAGTGCTAGGCATTCGGAATCTGTAACCTAGAAAGTGGGGTGCAGGCGTTATTGCATTACTTTGATGTCGAATCACCACTGGAGTATGTTACTAAGAAAAAGTCTGCTTCATTGTCATCATTCCTGCATCCTGTTTAATACTGTTTTTGTCAGAAGATACAGTGTACAGGTGAAGAAAAAGAATCGTGGATTATTTACCATTCTAGCCCTTACAAACTCAGACCTTCTTCCTCCCCCGCTCGTGCGGCTTTGCCGCGTTTTAGCGGAGCGGACGACGTCGATTTGCTTTTGTCCTCTGCGTCATTGGCAGCAGACGATGGTGGCTTTCCTTCTGTTTCCGAATTGACATTCATTGAAATAGTAATAGTATCAGTTGTCAAATGCGATTGGCTGGAGAATCGTACTTGGGCACTCACCTCGCGTCGCGACCCATCCACAAGTCACAAAAAAGTCGTAGATTTGACCAGTTTTCTCCACATCTGGAATCCAATGATCCATTGCCAGTTAGCCATCCAAGTTGTCACCGACTGCTGTGACACCAAGGAATTCGCCACTCACCGATTTTGACCATTTCACTCGCAGTGTTCACTGTCAGATATCCCAGACGATAACTCTCTCGTATCAGAGCGTCCTTGATAACTAGATAATGCTTTGGCAAACACAACATCTTTTCTCAGCACGACACAAAAAATGACAACACATTCAAACGGGCTGGGAGTCCATACCTTCGGCAGCAGTTTCAGACGAGAACACAGTTCCTTCTCCTTTGGTGTAAGCAAGTGACTGCCAGGAGTACCATCAATCAAGAAGCTCTTGGAGACATCCTTGTCATCATCGTGGCCATCGACACCTGCTTCGGGTGATTGATTCGCATCTTTCGATTCCAAGTTAGTTGCTTCACTGGAGTTCGCATTGGGGGCGGTGCGATCTCGATTTAGCCATCGACTCGCGCGATCTCTTCCGCTCGTGGTGGGGCGGCCAGACTCATATAAATAGGACGCACTTTCCCGCTGCTTCTGCATGGCCAATTCCGTGTCACGCTTCTTTTTCTCTGCCTCGTACAGTTCAGCTTCCGCCAGTGTACGCACACCGTTCTTTCGATACTCCTGCAGCATCATAATCTGTTTGCGAAGACGCATCGCTGTGATGAGTCCCTGCACAAACTGTTCGTGCTCTTCGGGGCTCTGAAAACGAGCAAAAGGACGCATCTGGGCAATGACCTCTCGCTCTTCTTTTGGTCTTCGTCGTTCCATTTGTTGATGACGTTTGTAGTCCAAAAGACCGCGTTCAATCACAAATTTCTTGCGGCGCTCGCGTTCGTCAAGCTTAGTGTTGTAAATCTCAATGATCTTCAACTTGAGTTCTCTTTCGGTTGGATGGTCGTCCTCATTGAACTCCATATCAGCAAGAATCAGCTCTGCATCGTTGTCGTATTCAACATCAAAGTCGCCACGCAATGGCATGTAACCCGCAAGTTCCGTTCCAATGATGCGATCTCCAACGTTAAGAATAGGTGTTGAAGAAGGTCCGCTCGGTGTTGATGGAACTGAGGCACTTGCAAGATTCCTTCGTGGAATCGATTTCTCTCCCGATGTGCTGGACTCAGAGCCTCTGGGTGGTTTGGAAGGAGTCGACGTCGGTGTGGATGTCACACTTGTAGATGTCACTGTCGTTGACACCTGCACGGGGGTCTTCAAGTGCTTCTTGGAGGCATTGAGGTCCTGATCAGTCTGAAAGCGAGGCATCGAGTCTTCATTCGCCAGGTAAGCCGACAGGTAGTGCACCTCGCATTTGCGCTCTGTCTTGGTGCCGACGTGTTCCGCGATGTCTTTCCAGTTGCCCATGCCAAACATCTCAATTCCTTCCAGCAGCAACAATTCTTCTTCGGCGGTCCAGTCGGCATTGACCACGCCGTTCTCTTCCAGCACAAGCGGAAATGCCAGACAGTCTGAGACCATGTACTTATGGTCTTTCTTGTGGTTCATGACTTCACATCCGGCGGCAAAGCACTCGACACAGAAGTCCACGTGTGGATAACTCGCGTTGCGAGAGCATTCCGGTGGCGCCACACACTCGGCGCAAGTGATGCGGATGTTGCGAGACAAGTCGCGATGGCAGTTGGCGCATTCTTTTGGTTTCATCATTGAGATGGAAGGAGTCGGCGGCTTGATCTTTGGTGGAAGAGACTGAGATGCTGTTGTTGACGTTGTTGCTGCTGTCGTTGCAGCGGATGGTTGCTCATGCTTGTGATGAGGAGGCGTTGTTCCTGTTGACGTTGTGTGCACATCCACGCGGTCGCCCGTCGACGCACCATCTTTAGCCACTTTGCGAGCCGACTCTTCGACATGTTTGCTTTCTTTCTCTCGCTCGCGTTTCAGCCGACTACCCTTCTTGTCGCCCATCGCGCGATGTTTCTTTCCCTTGTTCTTGCTGACGCTCTGCTGAATTCGCGCGCGCGCCAAGACAACACTAAGCCAACATTCAAGATGGTTTTACAACACGGGTGTGACCCACATCATTCGTACTTAAATGGAATTAACTGTCTGGATTGGTTGAAATTAGTATCCGAGTGTTGTCGGATTGGTCAAAAATTGACACCGCGGACATGAAAAGGCAATGCCAAGACGCGCAACCCAAAGCTGATTGGGAGTGCTTTCACAAAGCGATCCAGCGCGCCAAGTTACTAGTAAACGTCACCAATCGCTTTCCACATGGCAAGTTCATGAGCTAACGTTGGTCCTGATTTTCTTTTCTTTCAAACAGGTCGCTCAATGTGACAAGCAACCTCTATCAGTGCTGTCACAACATGAGCTGCTCCAAAGAATCCGTGACTACAGCAATCTTCTTGAATCCAATGAGGTTTGCTCGCCTTTATCTGCTCTGTCGACCCATGATCAGGATTTTATCGATGTTCATTGGTTGTGGTGGGATTGATAGCTTCCGACAGCTTTGATTTACATCATGAAGCAGACGGATCCACCCCAACAGGTATCCGACGCGTTGCTACTTGACGACTGCATTGATTTGTGTGAGTGGATGAGTGGTCAGACAGTTGAGTGATCATATGCAAGTCTCTTCCTCATTTGCCTGTGCCTTTGTCAAGTGGCACAGATGATGTCGTTTTCTGGGTCTGTCAAAGGGTGTGTGGAGGAACAGGAACCAAAAGCGTCGTTGTTGCCACCAAACACAGGGCCGAACGCCAGAAAACGACCTGTTTCAATGACAAATGAGATTCGTTTCCAGCTTCAATTGGTTCATTATGCTAGTGAATGGGCCAAAGAGACACTGTGCGAGTTTCAGAGGCGTGTCCACCAGAGATCACAATGCTCCCAAGCTCAATGGTCCCATTCGGCTGCAAGCCAAGAGCTCTGCAATGCGACCAACAATTACGGCCACATCATTCATGATCAATTGAAGCAAACCATTCTGCAGGCAGTTGGATATTGTGAAAGGATCAAACAGCTTGAGCGTGTTTCTGAGCTGGCTGCAAAGAGGCTTCGTGACGACAACTCCTTCATGGAAGTTGTCAAGGCCATCATCTCCACCCAAAATGCCTTCAGACTGGATTCATCATGCGAGCAACGTTTGTTTGAGAAACGCACGACGGAGACAGGGTTGTCCTTATGTCTCTTCGACGATCTGCAGTTTGAACTCAAGGTATGTCTCTGGGCAAATAATCCAACGATTTGGTTTCGACAGCTTCAGCAATGGTTCACAGAGAGTCAACAATCCCCCTTCCAATCGATCGAAACAATCCTATTGCGCTCTTCTGCTTCGTTGTCAGATGCTGCTTTGTCGGATTCGTCCGATGATGTACCACTCGAATTGCACAACCGCCTGCAACTCCAAAAAGCCTTTGAGCAATTCAGCCATTTGCATTTGTTTCTGCGCCAGTTCATCGTTGGCCAGTTGGGACAGCAGTCAGACTCGTTAAAGGAGCCAGGGAGCGATCCAGTATATTTCGTGCGGGTAACGGAGTTTATGAGCGACCTCTCGTCGTTGATGAAGAATCGACAGCAAACGACGAGTTTGAGCCACAAAAAGTGCTTTTATGGAAAACTTGTCTGCAAGATGAACTGGTGGAGCGATCTTTCTCACTGCACGCAGTGGCTTCCAACGCTTTTGGCCGTCGAGAAACCTGTTAACGAGCTGATCAAGCAATGTCACGAATACAATGAGAGTGACTCGGATTCCAGCGAGCGGGCCGCTTGGATGTCTTCTGCCCTTTTCATGGAATGGCTTGCGCTTGTCGAGTTTCCACAACTTGTCCAGCTTGCGATTTGCTCTGTTGTACTGCCAACTGAGCGATGTGACTCGGCCTTCTTCGGCGGTTCAATGGATCAAGTCAAGACAGGACGAGCCAAGCGCGTGGCAGTCCAGTTGGTGGCATGGTTCTATTCGTTTTTCGAGCCGGATGGGTATGAAGAAGTAGTCAAAGCACTGCAGCAGATGGACCAGGGCTTGAACGGATCTTCTGCGCCCGTTGAATGGGCTCGAATGAATCAGACCTTATTCAGTGGATCTACCACACTGAGACTGCGATGCCTTTGGCTCTGGATATGCGAACAAGCGGATGATGA
Organism: Paralagenidium karlingii; assembly: GCA_027475765.1. NCBI lineage: Eukaryota > Oomycota > Peronosporomycetes > Paralagenidium > Paralagenidium karlingii. The sequence continues at coordinate 77,312 of JAMFLO010000087.1, read as the reverse complement.
ATGCTCGGAAACAGACCTACAAGGTCGTCTCGATTTGGTGGAGTACCTCTTACGACGGTTCGTGCCAGTGACAAAAACCAAGAGGTATGCGATTGAAAGCTCATGCATACCTCATGCTTTGGCATATGACTGTTCTAATCGACAGTTCGTTTCCGGGGATGTCTGAATAGGATCTTTCAAGTGGAAATGCTGGCGCAGTTTCTGTTCGACTTGGAGTTCTTTTGGCAGCGAACAAAACACAAGGAATCGATTCTGGTTGGCTGGTTAACCAAACTAGTGCAAATCATGCAGTCGGATATCGAAATCAAACTCGACCCCCGTCACGTTGCCATGTTCAAACGACGGCTTCAACGACAGAGAATCAAAACGAGCTGACATCGATCACAGAGACATAGAGACAACCCATGCTCTTGTGCTTGGGTCTATTGGTCAAGGATGCCTTCGGCTTTCTGGATCTTCAACGAAAAATCCAATGACGGATATCCTAGAGAAGCAACAGCGATGAAGGAGAACTGTTAAACCATCATGAAATATGAATACTGTCCCAAATCATGGTCCAACCTTGCGTGAGTTTGCCCTGGCTGACAACATCCACGTTTGCGGACACATAATCGCCCAAGTTGGCCGAAGTGATGCCGCCACTAGCTTCAATGATCAAGTGTGGGAATTCTTTTTTCAATTGCGCAGCCGTCCACTTCAATGCCTCTGGCTCAAAGTTGTCGAGCATCACGATATCAGCACCTGCTTGAGCCTGTTTCGTCAGAGAGAAGCAAATTTAACACCATCAGACGATTTCTCATTGATAAAATCAACTCACAGCTTCACGAGCTTCTTCGATCTTGCGGCATTCCACTTCGATCTTCATCGAGAAGCCAGTCGCATACAGTGCCTTTTCTACGGCACCCTTGATGCTGCCTGCCGCCCAAACGTGGTTGTCTGCCGAATATGGAGACACGGGTACGAGGGGGTTTAACCATTGCACCATTTGGCCCCACAGCCGATGACACAAGAAGTCACAGCATACCTTTCAACATGACCATTTGCGAGAGATCGTGACGATGGGTGCTGGCTCCAGCCACCAACAAGGCGTATTTCTCAACTAGACGAAAGCCAGGCGTGGTCTTGCGCGTGCCAGCCACATGGCCTTTCCAGCCAAGCTTGCGCGCCATGATGACCGACTCTCTAGCCAAAGTGGCGATGCCACTTGCTCGGGTGATCACGTTGAGAGCCGTGCGTTCTCCCAACAGAATGTTGCGGCAGGCGCCGGTCACTTTGGCCACCACGACTTTGCCATTGGCAGTCTTGCCTGGCTCAATGACTTCGCCTTCCTTCATGAGCCATTCGACCTTGCAGTCCACGGCGTTGAAGATCTCTGCGGCAGGAACGAATGAGATCAGATCAGATCAGATCTGAAGACACCCCCTCGGGTAACATCATCAACCACTCGACGGATCGACCTCCACCACGACCAAACCAACCTGTAAAGAAAGGCACGCCGGCCAAGATGCCCTTGCTCTTGCCAAGAAGAAACGCCGTCTCGGGCTCATCGCCGACCACAAAGCCGCCAATGTCGTAAGACGGAATGTCTTCTTCGAGCCACAGGGTGACGTGCTTTTTCCAAGTGGGGGGCAACGCGTGGGCGAGATTGCCGTTGATGGGGTTGGCAAGCGGCGGCGCCTTGAAGGACGCGCGAGGAGAAATCTTTGGCGAAGACATGGCAACGGGTCTGGTTGTTCAGCGGACGACGTCGCTTGGGAGAAAAAGAAAGAAGAAGAAGAAGAGCAAAGCTTGGAGAGGCGGCCACCGAACGTGGGGACGGACTTTCAGTCTTTCGGTGGTGGGAGGATTCTTTGTGTATCTTGTCCCTTGAGAACTCAACTGTTAGACGGGATTGGGTGCGTGTTTTTAACGAGCCTGCGAGAACGTACTTATCGCGTTCATTTCCGATTGCGTGTTGGGATGCAGCAAAAAAAAAAAGAATCAAATGGTTGCACCCAGTGACGGCTGACCCCAAGACAGAAGCGAGAAAGGGTGGGTGGAGGGCAAGCGCGAGGTGGGTGAGTCGGTGGATGATGAATCCAGAAACAAAAGTGGAGGCGAAGGGCCTTGTCAATATATTTCAGCCGCTTTTCCTATTGTTTAAAAAGGCGGAAGACAGCGAAAGCCCAGTCCACCATCGCAAGTGGGGTGGCAGTTTCCGCCAAAGAATCCTGAAACCGTTTGTTTTTTGCGGCGTTGGGATTCAGTCAGAGATGTGCCCATTGGAATCCAAAAGAGCTTGGCAGTAGAACCACTAGAACTAGGCTTTGGTGTAAAACGGAGAGTTTTAAACCGTTTCTAGTTCTTCCGTTTTTGCATGTTTAGACTGTGTTCATTTCCCATGCCGATTTCAACATATTTCAAGGATGGCTTGTTGGGCTTCCACGCGGCGTTTCGTACTTTGTCGACGTGCCTGCTGTTGTCTGTACAGTTGGGTTTTCTTTTTTTTTCGAATGTTTCACTTTTTGGGCGGGGGTCTGGATGTGGAGGAGAGTTTGGCGATTGGGGCGATCCATCCGATCTCGATCCCGATCTGATCCATTTCCATTCAATTCAACTGCGTTTCCCACCAGAGAACTGAAGCGAGAGCTGGAGCACGTGCTCTTGGATCTGTGGTCCATCGAGTGCCAAGTGACTGGGTATCCCCCCAGAGGCCGAGGCCGAGGCAGAGGATCGCCACGCGCGGCGACGACCACCACGCCACTTTGCAGCCGCTTCATTGGCTTCCAAGTGGCTCCCCAAGTCGAACGATCGCACTGGAAGACTTTGAAACAGCCAGCTCCCGTTGTTGACTCGGCTGAGGGTAACAGAAAGATAACTCGCGTCGACGGTGATTCCGGTCACTCCAGCAACAAACTCGATCCATGCAGTCACGGATGGCCCTGGAGAAGCGACGATGTGTGTGCGTGTGCGGCGAGCCTGCGCTTTGCTTTTGCCATGACTGTGACGTCGCCTACTGCGAGAGCTGTCGCGCCAAACGCCATCGAAAAGGCGCCTTTGTTCGTCACCAACTGGCGTGGATTGTGGTCGTGACCAGCACGCGCGACAACAACAACAGCAACAGCAACAACAACAACAATAGCGGCAGCGGCAGTGACCACGATGACGATGACGACCTCGATGATGGGCAAGAGGGTCGTGGTGATAACAACAACGACGACGATAGGTGTGATAGCAATAGAGGCAGGCAACGTCGACGCTCGTCACGAAGGTACCAACAGAACGATGAGAATGACGACGATCTGAATGTTGCCCGGAATCAAGTCGAGGAGCAATTGTTGCTGCCAATGTGCGACGAGTGCATGGAGCGCAAAGCCATGCTGGTGTGTCGAGGGTGTGAATTGAATTTATGTGCGGATTGCTCCAAAGAAGTCCACCGGTTTGGCAGTCTTCAGAGACACATGGAGAGGAATCAATTTGAGTTTTTCACCGCGTCCAGTGCAACTGCCTCGCACTCGCGAAAGCCTCGAGCGAGCAGTATGTCCACCTTGACATTTACAAACCAGATGGACCAACCCGAGCACGAAGCTATCAAACTCGATCGAAGAGGACTTGAACTCAACCTCAACAATGCTGAGCGACCTCAAGTCGCTCGCCACGCGAGATTCGCTATCCTGGAAGATAACCAACAGCAACAGCAACAGCAACAGCAACAGCAACAACAAGCGTCTCAGTATTTCAAGCCTATCGTCGACGATGATCAACTGGGCTCAAAGCGCAAGTCTCCAAGACGCAAGTTTTCAGAATCAGATGCCTACGACTTGTGGAGCCATTGGAATGCACGGGCATTCATTCAACGCTCCGCGTCTTTGGATGAGGTATGTTCTCTCAGCATGCACTGATTATTGCTGATGAATGCCTTCTGATCTCAACTTGCATGATCCGTTGTCTAGTGGCCATCTGAGTCCGTGTCGCCACCGAAAGACTTGGCTATCCTCTCTTCAATCAACAAGTCTCTTGAGAATGTGCGTGTTTCTTCTCCATCCAACAAAGAAGAGGCGCCTGCCAGGACATCGGTTGTTCAACCTGAACTGCTGCCATCCTCGAGTTCTGTGTCAACATCATCAGCAAAATCTTCTCTGTTGCAGAACCAATGTGAAAACGACGACGGAGAACGCCATAATATTTCCGCATTTCCGACGTCAGCTTCATCATCTGCATTCAATCCTGGAGATATGGACGACTTATTCAACCAGCTTGCAACCGATTTTGCGTCACGACATTTGATTCTGAGAAACCGTGATCGCCACAAGCAATTTGACGGGTCCTCGATCCAACGTCACTTGCAGTCATTTGGCGAAGTGGCTGTGTTTCGTGATGAATTTGTGAAAGAAGGGCTTGTTTTCGTGACGTATTTTGAACTCAAAAGTGCTGTGTGTGCCATGAAGAGTTACACGAGTTCTCTCCGCCATGGATCTTCCCGGCGTAGTGGGTCTGCGGAAATGTCAGATACATCGAGAGCGAGAATAGACTTGCGGGAACCTGACATTCTCACTCGCTTCTGTGCCCCTTTCGAGTTTCCCAGTGCGCTCAACAGTGGTAGTCTCGTGGTGAAAATCCATGGTCGTGCCATTTCATCCGAAGAAATGCGGACGTTTTGTTCTCGATTTGGTGAAGTGGCAAGTGTCTTGCAGAATGATTTGTACTCGAGTGACTACATCGTCGAGTACAATGACCTGCGTCATCTACCAAAAGCAATGGCAGCATTGTCAAACGCAGAGCATTCAAACGGTGCAATTCTGGTGTCACGGCCAAACCCTTCGGCATTGGATCTCAAACGCATCCAATTCTTTCAAGATTGTCTTGATTCGCTGGCAGTCCTGAGTCCCGTCTTGGATGACGATGCTGCAGAAACAACTGGTGGTTCTGGAAATCGGTCACAGAGTTATTCGTCGATGCAGACGTCACCAACATCAAGTTCTTCTTCGCCAATGGATGGATCCTTCAGTTTTGATTCTGCTAGTGCAGGAAACGATCCTTCTGGTGGTGGGTCGGCTTCTGCCGGAGGTTCTTCGTCATCTTCAGCTACGTCGCCGTTTGCTGGAAGTGTGTTCTCAACCGTGAACACATCACCATTATTGGGATCTCTTGGAGGAAGTGGAGCTTCGTCTTCAACTCAAAAAATTTGGTCCAAACCTCATCCAGCTAATGAGTCGGCTGCGCCACCTTCAAGGATTGTCTCATCTCAAGAACGAAATGCAGTATCTTCGACAGCTACGGAATCACCGACGCCGTACACGTTTCTGGAGAGTGGCAATGCACCCATGATGTACGAAAACCCTTATCGAGGACCCTTTCAGCCCAACAATGCTGCAGCTCTGTACAATAGCGCGACTTATGTGGCAACGGCAAGTGTATCTCATGCCCATGCTCAAACTCACCTTGTCGCGCATGCCAGCAATCTTCATGGGCATAGCTCACATCTTCCTCCGTATCACAACCAAAGAGCCCTGGTGGCGATGAGTGGATCTGGGCAAATGCCTGTGAGGTTTCCCACGTATGCTTTACGCAGCACTAGCGATCCATCTTTCCGAACAAGTTCACCAGGCATGGCGGGAGGTGCAACAGCTTCTGGAATGCACACTTCGGTGATGCATCTTGGCGGAGGCCATCCTGGTGCTTGTGTAGGTGGAGTTCATGGAAGTGGAAGTGCATCATTGTATCATACCAACGGAGGTCGCAACGATCAGGGAATTGGAGAATACAGTTTATCGATTGAGCGGGTCTGCAGCGGTGAGGACAAGCGAACAACGCTAATGATTCGCAATATCCCCAACAAATACACCCAACAAATGCTGTTGGCCGAGATCAATCAGCACCACAGTGGGTTGTACGATTTCTTTTACTTGCCGATTGATTTCAAGAACAAGTGCAACATGGGGTACGCGTTCATCAACTTTGTCGAGTGTGAAAGCATTGTGAGCTTTTATCAAGAGTTTAACAACCAAAAGTGGACCAATTTCAACTCAGAAAAAGTCTGTGCGATCTCTTACGCGCGGCTTCAGGGCAAACAAGCCATGATCACGCGATTTCAGAACTCGAGTCTGCTCGAAAAACATGAAAGCTATCGTCCGTTGGTGTTTGGAAGCTCGGGAACGAATCGTGGTAAACCGGAGCCGTTTCCGAGTCCCAAGCAACAGTTGAAAAAGCACTCCATGGCGACCAGCTTTTCGCATTCCTCGGCCGCGACAGGATTTGCCGGAGTAGAGTACTCTTCAAGTCCGATTCGTCCTCCTTCCTCTTCTTCGGCAATGCTGCACGGAGGTGCGCCGATGAGCATGGGTGTTGCCGTGCCCCCTCAACATCTTCACCAGCACCATCCTCAACTTGGGCAACCACCGCAACAGCAGCAACAACAACAGCAGCACTTGCACGTGCCAACAGGACCGATGCCGTACAATCCGTCGCTTCACCATGGAGTGTATCAAGAGAATCCGTCTCCCCATGATTCCACGTCCATGTCGATGACGTATCCGGGTGGTATCTCACCGGGTTATTTGTATTGACCTTTGACTTGACAAGTGAGTGGATGATCAAACGAGTGGACGATGTGAGCGGAAAGGTGTTTATCAAGCCGAAACCAACAACAACAAACAAAACGATGGTGAAAAAATGCTGGGCATTGTCAATTGAAAAACCTGTCAATTGAAACAATCTCCACTTTTGTTCATATTTTTTTGAAACTGAATCTGGTTTTGTTCTCCTTCTTTTTTTTAGCTTGGCTTTTGTTAATTCGTTTGTGTTGACCTGCCTGTGATTTGTTGCGATGGTGAAGTAAAAGAGAAACACCAATCAGATCTCTAACAAACCAATTAACACCAATCAAACATTTTGCTTTTTCTATATTGCGTTTTGTCAAGAGACACCAGCGGCGCGGTGTTAACTGATGAGTAATCATTCGTTGGCTAAACAATTCCTTCTCGTATCATCTCGTCGTCCGCAGGAGTGGTCGATGGATGGTTGCCATTAGCAGCGGTGTTAACTGGTTGGTCCTGGTCATCATCTCGCAGGTTGTTGCAGCAGCAACAGCACGGGCAGTCGCTGCTGCCACAAAAGCCGCAATAGCCGCAGTCCATGGACGAAAAGCCTCCAATGCCTTCTCCGCCACATGCCGAGAGCAGCGCCAACAGCCCCACAAATAAGGCGATCACGACTACCAAGAGCACCAGGTCGGTGTAGAAGTAGATCACGCCCTGCATGTACTCATCCGGGGTCATGACACGATACATGGACGATGCGTCGCTGGCAAACCAGAGAATCAGCACCAGCTGAAGCAACATGGTATACAGAAACGCCTGAGTCGTCACCAACGAGTCCTTGAGAACCACTTTGGCCAGCACCGACAGCAGCGCCACGATGACGTACGCGATGCATCCAGCCAGAAACGACGGCAGCAGCTTTGATTCGGGCCCATCGCGATGCCTCACGAGTGTCGAGAGTGGGATCATGAGCGTCACGGCGCAGAACGTAAAGCCGCAGCAAAACACTCCGACGTTGGTGTCAAAGAGCTTCCCGAGCGCTGCATAGAACACGCTCTGCGCGAGGCTGAAGATCAACAACACCAGCCAGTTGAGTGGGAACCTCTCGCGCACAAGGTACAAAAGCCCCAACAGCATGGTCATCATGGCAAAGGGAATGGCAACGTACCCCGGACTATGGAAAGACCGGGCCACCGTGGAGTGGAGATGCGGCAAATAGGCGAAACAACTCACGAGAAACCAGATGAACAGAAGCTGACACGCGAACACTGAGAGCATTTTCTTGCGAAAGGCGCGTTGAATTGGCAGCGGAAACGAACACACGGCACCCAACACAATCTGTTGGCGAGTTCTTTCTTGGTTGCGCGCACGCTCCCGGTCTTCGTCCCAGTTGTTGTTGTTGCTGCTGCTGCTCGGGTTGACACTTGCACCAGCCGTATAGTCTTCCCGGTCCCATAGCGAGATACGGCGCTCTACATATCCACGTCTTCCGCCAAGCAAGCGGTCATTGTTGGTTACTCCTGGTGAGTTGTTTCGTGTTGGTTCTAACGTCTGAAGCGGAGTCGACGACCCGCCGATGAAGGACATGTCGATCTCGACTTGAGATGAACTTGCGGCTTGATTTCCATTGTCCCGACTGCCGCGGCGACGCTGCTCCGGCTTGTTGCTGCGACTCGTCGTGGATTCCTTCAAGTCCATGAGGGCTGAAGGGGCCTTTTCCTTTGCAAATGGGACCAAACGAGCTTGGTCTCACGCACTTGCGCGACGTCTTCGTTTCTTGTGGAACCTATCTTTAGCATCTTTGTGTCTGGTTGCGACTTGTCAGTGCTGTAGCTGGCGCGTGGGACGGGTACGTGCACACACATCAACAACCCAGCTGTTGGCATTGACATGGCCATAAGGTCTGCTTCGATTCATGTAGTGCCTGGATGGGCGATCTGAAAGGAGCTGACAACAACCAACTCGTATGATTCTCGGTTTGCAAGTTTATGTGGAAGGACCACTTTTTCAGAAGCTCTTCTTCCTTCAACTGGCAGATGTGACATTGAAGGATTCATCTCAAGAAAGACGCTCACGTTCTCTTTTCTCTTCTACCCACCGGCTCTCTCTCCTCTTGCTCGGTTGTGGATCTTCTACCCATCGTGTGAGCGATGCTCAACAAAACGGGAAGGCACTTGGCCAAATGAGCAGAGCGACCTCTCTGCTTGCCAAACCCATACGCTGCCACCCGAGCAGCCTCGGGGATGATTCGCCTCTCCACCAACTCTTGGTGTTGCTTGTTGGTTGGCGCAACAGCTGGTGGACTTTGTAGAGGATAGCAAACTCTTCATGATGTTGTTGCACCCAATGGGTTATCAGGGTAGCAGACAGACCAAATGAGCTGTTGATGGATTGAGGAATCCACTCCCTTTGATCATTCGCCAGTGCGGGGTTTGGCAGTTCGCGCGTTATTCCTTCTCTGAGTGAACGTAAGCTCACTTTGGGATTCGTCATCCGCTCCACTAACTGCTTGGTTCGACTCTTGATAATGCGCAGCTTGTTGCTTTGCGTGATGGTGCTGTCCATTTCGATGGCGGTCGAATCGAAGAAGCCATCGCCAACGGAGATCCAGTGTCCCCGTTCCTGCCTTCCTACCAAAGATCCAGTGTGTGGCAGCGACCTGGTCACCTACAACAACTCGTGTCTACTGGAGATCGCCATGTGTCAAGACGCCAAAATCACTCTCAAACGCAAAGGAGTCTGCAATCCAGCAACACCTGCAGCACTCAACACCACGCTGACTCCATCGCCAACAACTTCCGACACAAACCAGTCCAGCTCCATGGACAGTGGAAGCTGAACCTGGGGAGCAAACCTATCCATCGACCCAGCGTGTGAAGATCAATAGAAGAACTCTACTGAAGAGAACACACCACGAACAGTGGGGAATGTACGCCAAGTCTCCACAAAGTACTATTCAATAAACCAAAATGGAGAAGCTGGGTATCGATCCCAGTACCTCTCGCATGCTAAGCGAGCGCTCTACCATCTGAGCTACATCCCCTGATAACTAAATGCTAGTAAAGTTGATATAATTCGTTAAACATGGTTGAACGCAACACAAGCTACGAATCTTTGCGGCGAGGAAGATAAGCGATTGTTGTTGTACCCCCACTGCTACTCGCTGGTACATGATCATACCCGACAGCACACGGGTGTTGCATCCGCCATGGTTTTTGAGTTTTTTTTGGTCGCAACACAATCGTAAAAAGTCATCAACTTTGTGTTGCCCAGCAGCTATGATGATTATGTGGATTGCGTTGGTCATACTAATTGTGTGAGTAGCATTGTGTCTGGGCAATGCTGCTGACAAATAGATTGACTTGATGGTGAAGAGAAGCAAATACTGGATGTAAAAAGTGAGCATCTTAGTGCGAACGGTCTTGCGTTTTGATGCCATCATCAAAGCGTCATGGGCTCATGCCGAATCGGATGCTTGGAGCAACTCCAAAGCCCAAACGGAGACACATCTTCATATTGTATTCTCTTTGGTTTACTTTGGTACATGAACCTCTTGTGTCTCTAAAGAGGAAGAGCAAGCTGAAGACAAACTGGACGGAGGAGTGCATGGGCCAAGTCGTAACCCATCCAAACACCACACTTCATTCCTGTCTTGGACTTGAAACGTTGCTTGCACTTGTGTTGGAGAGACCAAATCTGGTGCGGAAAAGCGACTGTACACTTGCACTTGCTGAGAGTGCAGTGTCAGAGTCGGATACAAATCACTTTCACTTGGTACGGGCACTTTGAACACAACCGACTTACCCTGCGAATCACAAATCACTCGACTGTTGACACAAAACTGAACTCGCGCATCCACAAAATCGCTCTCAAGCACGTTGTTCGAGTTGTCTTTGTCATCGCCATGGCAATGACCACTTCCAGCTTCCACAAACACTAGCACCCCAATGGTATCGCGATATCCATACTTGACGTGAACTGGAATTACATTGCGGCTGTGCGAACCCACTAACACGTGACCCGACGAGTAATATCCAATCGAAGATTTCCAAGTACCCACCAGGGTGTTCAATGGCATCAATCTTGTGGAAAGACCGATACAAACACTCAAGTCAGGTTCGCCAAGCGACGACTCTATGCTCTGCATTGGATGCCTCCATTCACCAAGACTCATCTCAAAGTAGACGACACGATTTGTGCCAATTGGCACGTTGCTACGCACACTTCGGTACATTCCCGAACCAACCTTGGTTGCACAATGGCCACCACACGATAAATAGATCTCTTCGTGGGCATCACTTCCATTAAACTGTGGCGTTTTCCACGTATTTGTTCCTGTCAACGCAGCGGCGCGCTCTTGGCGAAGTCGATCGCGTGCACGGTACAAGACATCGTCAGAGAAATTCGCAAATGCGAGTTGAACTTTCTTTCGTGCCAGTGGGGACACTGGAATAGACCGTGGCGAACTGGACGTTGCTGCGCAGCCACCTGCTGGATACGGAAGATGCGAATGACGTGATCGACGCTTCCGTCCAGAGGGACTACCCGCGGTTGAGTTGACATTAGCTCGCCGTTGATCGGACGGAAGCCGAACTGTTGCTTCAAACGATCGCAACGGGATCTGAAAATGCATGACGCTCTGAATGCGACGATTGATACTCCACGGTACAACACACTCTTTTTCGCGATACTCTAGCACTACGGCCGTGAGCCCCGGATCGTCAAAATACTGCGCTTCAGGGAGCTCACTGCCCTCGCCATCATGCACTCCAAGGATTCCATTGGGGGTGGTGTTGGATGCCAACACTTTGTCAGCCGAGGAATCCCACGAGGAGGAGAAAAACCCCAAAGTGTCTTCGACCAGCTCATACATTCGAATAAATAGAGTACATGTCGTCGGGACTCCAGGAAGATTCTTGATGAGCACAAACACTTGATGGCAAAAGCCTCGTGACGCTGAGCGAATCAGATGGTTCAGCCACGTAACCATAGACACCATCCAATTGACAAAGCCACACACTTCGTCTGGCTCCACTTGTTTCATGTCCATCGTTCGATCCTCTGATTGATTGATTTTGTGGGCAATGGTTTCCCCGACCATTTGAGCATGCGAGATCTTGAGATCCATGGGCGAAGTCACAGGCCGAACCAAAGACGAGTCGATCATTTTGGCCAATTTGCGTTCGAGTTCATTGAACACATGAAGCGGAAGATGTAGTCGTTCTTGTAGATGGTCTAATGCCTCCAGAATGGCAATGCAGACCAGCAAAATCTAACATCCAACAACACCAGATTTGATGGTTCAGTCCTTCGACTTGGATGACTTGTTCCACCACCATTTGCCAGCATAACTTACATGATCTTTGGTTTCCACGATCGATTGCATGCCCAGCGCAATCACTCTTGTGCGGGTTGAGCTATACATTGTACTAGTACTCTTTGTCGTGCAACTGGATGCAAAAGAAGCAGGTTTGAAGGGATGAAGAGGTGGCGGTGGGCATTGCATGGACCCAGTGGAAGACGAACAAACGGAGGTGGTGCCGGCGCAGGGGCGGGACAAATAGGATAAGGCAGTGTTCCACTCAAGTCCGCAGCCCAATGCCGCGCGTCAAAAAGCCCACGTGGACAGGAATGGATGGATGGATGGATGTCCCCGCCGACGCTTTCCTTGTGCCTCGGGTGCGTTGCCTGTGGCTTTCCTTTCGAAATTGAACCCCCCAACCCCCCAACAGAATGGAACACGAAAGAACCTCACAAAAAAAAAGAAGAAAACAAGGATCTTTGGAGGGACGTGGCGAGGTTTTTAGGTTTTAAGTACTGACCACAATCCCGACCCACCAGATGTTGTAGTCTCTTCAAAATTGATACACGTGCTCTTAGCTGTTGTTACATACAAGCAACCGATACATCACATAACCTTCCTGCCTTTGGTAAGCTTGGAGCATCCCTTTGAAACAGGAAAATGGTTTCCAAGTGAAGTAGAGGAAGAGGTTTTGCCACGAACGGAAACTGTCAAAAAAAAGAAAACCGGGGTTATGGAAATGCAACCACAGGGTGCTGTTGGCGCAACCTTCCAGCGACCCTTTTTTGGTTCAACTACAAAACCGCAAACCAGGTGTATTGTGATTGGTGGATGCGAGTCTTGGATTGCGCTGCAGCAACCAAAGCGAAGGATGCGGAGCCAGTGACGAAGGAGGGGCCAGACACGCTGTAGCTGAAGCAATCCCTTTGCTCGTGCAGTGGTGGTGGTGACCACCTCTGACAATCCCTAGTCAAGACATGATGTGGGTGATTCTTGCCGATGACGATGAAGCGACCTCCATTCAAACCACTTGCGTCATCCTACTGGATCTTTCGTTCTCTGGATATGGTGTATTGCCACAGCACTGAAGCAGCCACCAAAAACAAACCGACCGAAACAGCTCCAACCAGTTGTTTTGATGCCCAAACCGATGACATGATCCAGTGCAGCCGTTCGCCCGGTTCGCCACGCAAGTGTTATACAGGCGCTACAAACACAATCGTTGGCACGGTTTCTCACTCGCTATTCTTTCTATCGTCTACACCTTTCCCAGTTGTTGTGACTCGTCAAATCACAACATAAGCGTATCTCCGTTATCATTGTCACCATTGGGATCGACAACTTTCACTGGGATTCATCGTCAACCATGTTGGTTTTCAACCAGCGATTGCAACTTGTTATCTGCGACAATCGTTTGACAAAACCGACAGCTGTGAGATTTGAACTCACGCGGGTTGCCCCAATAGATTTCGAGTCTATCGCCTTAACCGCTCGGCCAAGCTGTCTTGACAGGGTATTATGTGATGTGTAGTAAAATAAAACGTGGGGGAGCATGGCTCAACGCACCACTGGATGCCAACAACAGAGCCAATGCTCGATTGCAGAGCTGATTGGCGCCGTTTTGGGAAGTACCACGTACACTGTCGCCAACAGCCTTCGTCAGCTAGCCAAAAGGGTATGCAGAATCCGACTCTTGGTTGTCATGTGGTTGTGGACGCTGCCTCTCAGTCCATTCCGTTTCTGAACAAATGCAACAATCCGATTGGGTTCTGGCTCACTGAAGGTTCCTCTCCTGGATATACATCTGACGAAGGATCATCCAATTGTTCTACGTGGAACTAGTGCTCTGGACCGAGATCGATCACGATTCGGATCCACCCCATCCAATGCCGTCCCATTGTGCGCCTACGTGCGACGATTCTTGCGCCAGTACCGATCCACCTCCCACGTGTACTTGTATCCGTCGATGTTGAGGATCGGCACGAAATACAACTCATACTCCTCCAACAGCTTCAATACGGATGCCTCTTGACCATTAAGATCATCGAGAAATGACGCCATCGCGTAGAACACGGATGACCCGGCTTGCCATTCACGCGCATGGATCAAACCTTGGATGTACAAACTCTTGTTGGCGGTCTTCTTCTGACGACCGTTGAAGATCTTGTAGGCAGGCACGGCTCTGCCTTCGTAGGTGGAAAGGACGTTTAATTGTTAATTGTTGGGTCTGATTGAGGAACCCGTCGGTTTGTTGGTGGCATAGCTTGACGTCGAAACTCTCTCCCGCAAATGCACACAGGAATCCGCGTGGTTCCAGGTTTCAACATGAGAAGCAAGACCAATTCGCAAAGATATGTGTTGAGTGAAAAGGTCATCATAACGACGCGACCTCAACACGACTTGATGTGATTTGAGCTCAATGAGACTAGTTGGACAGTGTCAATAGTGTGGTGAGGTTCGCTGATGGGCGGAAGCCACCAGCCATGGTGGATAGTGAATGTCAGAAATGTCACGACAAGTGCTGCTGAACACGATTTGATCTGTTGATGCACAGCGGTGGTGATCTGATCGCAGAAACAGCAATTCAAGTATCCAGATCGTGTCGGTTCGATATCTTGATGCTGAATCATTCATGATCAGAATCAGAATCTGACAAGGATGGCGGGGCTGTCACACTTTCAATGTATAATCAACACATTGCAAGCTCTCATACATCTCTGAGCTGGGGTAGCGCTAATACTACGGAAGCCACGACCAGTGACCAAAGCGTATGCGCAAGGACGAGGTCAACTGTACGAGCGCATGAGCTCTCCTCTTGTGAACCAGGCTTCTGATCCTGCGATGATCCTCCAGTCTTCTCGTGGTATACTGAAGCTTCGGAGGCGAATTGTTTCAGACCGTTGTAAACGTCCTGACCAACTTTTCGAATTGTACTCTGCGGTTGAACAAAATCCGTGCCGTCCACTTCGATTGTGATTGCTGGAATCGTTGAATTGAATGTGATGAACACAAAGTCATCAAAACATCCCGAGGATAAATACAGCTCCAGACTTCTCTCGCTGGTGTAGTTGGAGCCATTCTGTGACATGGCATCTCGCACACTCTCGCCGAGAGCCTTCATCGACGAACCGTAAGGTTCTTCGGGTTCCTTGTCCTGGTTGCCGTAAGGTCGTAACACCAGTGGACCAAACGCATGAACGTCCACAATACCACTCAGTCCTTCCAATCTCCGCACAAAACTCGAGATTCCTGCTGACTCTGGTTCACTAAACGCATTATCCCCAGGGTATTCATCCGAGTTGGGGTCACAGTTACGTTCTTCATTGAAATGACTTGATGGACCGAAATTGCGATTCAGATCCACCCCATCCAATGCCGTCCCATTCTGCGCCTTGGTGCGACGATTCTTGCGCCAGTACCGATCCACCTCCCACGTGTACTTGTATCCGTCGATGTTGAGGATCGGCACGAAATACAACTCATACTCCTCCAACAGCTTCAATACGGATGCCTCTTGACCATTAAGATCATCGAGAAATGACGCCATCGCGTAGAACACGGATGACCCGGCTTGCCATTCACGCGCATGGATCAAACCTTGGATGTACAAACTCTTGTTGGCGGTCTTCTTCTGACGACCGTTGAAGATCTTGTAGGCAGGCACGGCTCTGCCTTCGTAGGTGGAACTGACGTTTGATTGTTTAACGATAAAGTCCGGGAACTTTTCAACTAGTTGATCGAGAAACGCAAATACTTGGTCGTATGGTCGCCAACAGTTGAAGAATGGGCTTTGTGTGAGTTGGGAGAGTTGTTGGGTCTGATTGAGGAACCCGTCGGTTTGTTGGTGGCATTGCTGGACGTCGAACTTCTCTTGTTCTGCCCGTTGTTGTTGTTGTTGCCGCTGCTGGGTTGGCGATGGCCCAAGTGGTTGGTTTGCGGTGCTTCCACTTGTACTCTGCGCCTCGGTGCCTGTCGATGGACTGAGGTCAAGCGGTGAACTGGAGTGCGCGTGGTCCAGCAGAGTGCCGGTTGTCAGAACGAGTGCCAGAAGCAGGAGAGTCTTGTGCGACCAACGGATTTGCATGGCGTTCGTCATGGGATTGGTTTGTTGTCGTTGTTGTCGCCTTTGGCTCTCTTTGTTACCAGCGTCACAAGCAGCTTGGTAGTCATTGGATGGGTCTAGTGTCTTGCCGTCTGCTAGGTGCGCTGCCCTAATCGCGCGCACACTCACGAAGTGGCAGAAGAGAGCAATTGCGTTAGGGGCCTGGGACGAGCCACCAAGGCTTGAAGTGGAGAGGATGAGCTCAAGCAACGCAGAAGGGATGCTGCGACTGGTGATGAAACCAAAACAAACTGCTGCTGCTGCCTTTTGCTTTTTCTTCTTCTGCGCCTTAACTCATTGTCTGTTGCCACCCAACAGCTATTGGTATCTCTCTTGTGGGTCCACAGACTGCCTTCGCTGCCTATAGGTCCGCCATCTCATCTGGTCGCTCATTCGGATTCACAAGACCAGGAACTGCCAGCTTCGCCGCCATGTCCTGTTGTTCCTGCAATTGAGTTCGTGCCAGGTTCTCCTCTAAGAACAAGTCCGCATTGTCTTCTCCGGCAAACTCCTTGATGTTGACCAAGAAGTCGCGAAGATGCTTCTTGAAAGCTGGCAGATCCTTCGTCATGTCAAAGCAACCAACAACAAACTCAACAACTTGGGATCTACAGGTCGCGAAAAAGGATCTTGTGAGTTGCAAACCACCATTATGAGAATCAGCGCCATCAGCACGTACCTCGACAGATTCGGGAACGAAGCACCAATCATGTTTGCGACATAATCCTTCAGGAATGACTGCAAAACGAAGGTCCTCAGTCATAAGTCGACAATAAGCGTGGAGACCCCCTTTCTACTTACCGAATTCGTCTGTCCTGGTTGCACCGGGCCAGCGTTGGGGCATGACTCCCACAGTGGAACGGCGACTTGGTTGTTCTCAACAATAGAGAACATGTGACGGAGGATGGCGGCATGCAACTTGAAACCAAATTTGTGCAGTCGATCGGTCAACACAGCAAGAATGTCCTGCAATAGAAGCAAATAGAAAGAGCGGTAAAACCCTGCAGCAATTTGAGGGTTCTCTTGAATGTTCAAAAGCAGCGCAAAAAGCGTAGCAAGTCCCTAGTGACATTGGAGACAAAGAAAGATGAGTTCTCAACCATGATAATGACGCCAACATTCTCTGCGACATACCGTGTCAGACACATTTCTCTCTGTGTGTTTGAACGCCCAAATAATCGAGTCCACTACCAGCTTTTGGTGCTCCAAAGGAATTCCAAACAAAGCATCAAAGCAGAAGTCGTTAACAGCCTGCAGAAGCTTGAAGAAATTCACACGGTGTTCTGGGAAATCTTCGAAATTCTTCGTGATCATTTGCAGGGTGCATTCAAACACAGCCTCCAACACCATCGGCACACTTGGGGCAATTGTTTGCTTGAGTTTATTGATGCACGTTGCTAAAAGGCTGAGCACTTCAGCTTCCTTTGCTGTGGAAATGGTATTCTTGTAGTCAGACAGGATTGCGTCAAGCATCTTTGGCAAGAAATGAGTCGCAATGAGTTGTCTTGATTGATCGTCGTTCGAAGCGTGATCCACAAATGCATCTAGCAGACGCAAAGTCTCCTTCTTCGCACTTCGGAGAGAGCGGACTTCCGACGACTTGACAGCGATTTCACCTCCTTGTTCCACACTCAGCGCAATACGCTGAGTGTACACTGCGTACACATTCAACATGTCCTGAAAGATTTGACCCATCTGTGAATTAAAGCCATTGGGGCCAATTGCCTTGCAAACTCGACCATTCGTGCGGATAATCTTAATGATCTCTTTGATAGCGACGGGATCATACAGCACGTCCACTTCTTGGGCAGCTCGGCTCATGATTGACAGCCACGCCTGGTTTGGTAACTTCATCAATTCTCCCAGTAAGTACTCCTTGCGACCAGCGTCGTTCTCAGCTGCCAGCATTGAAGCTACTGCTTCATAAAACGTATGCACTTGGTGAGTCTCTAGATCGCACACAATGGTTGGTAGAACACGCAGCAATTCCTCCACAAATGGGCAAGCTTCACCGACTTGAACAACAACGAATTTGCGCCGGCATTTTTGTGCGATCTTCAGAAAGGTATCACATGCCATATCTTGAACACCAGGATGCAGCTCATGCATAAACTCGAACAGTTTGTTGACAACTGTCCGCAAAAACTTCCAATGGGCACGCAAAAAGCGAGGATATTGACCCACAACATACATGATATTGGAAGCAACAACTGCCTTGTTGTCCTTGCCCCGCTTCATTTCGCAAAGTCCCAACAAATCCTTGATGACAGTCACCAAGAAGCGCTTTTCGTTCTCTTCGCTCATTGCTCCACTAATTGAACCAATTGCCCAGCAAAGAGTGTTTAAGTTGTTCCAGGACCATTCTGTGCCTTCCACTTGATGAGTCAGCTTCTCAAGCATAATGTTCTCCGTGTCATCGTAGTTCAAGTGAGTCAAGTACACCAAAGTCTCGTGCATAGTCTTGTATTGTGACAAAGCCTCTGTGTCTTTCGTTGTTTCGCGAACAATTTCTCCGTTTTCATCTTCGACAATCAGAACTTCCGACGGTTTCACCATTTTCGAAATCATCACCACGCGGACACGACTCAATACGCCAGCAACCAAATCACGACGATTTGGCCCGCTGGAGAAAGTGGCCAACACGCTTGCGTTCTGTTGAACATCAACAGAATACAAATCTTTTGTGAAGAAATGCCAGTAATCCAGACAGATCTTGAAAATTCCATCGTCGTCAACCTCAGAAATCGCAACAAGATACGTCAGGCCGGCTACAAGAGCTTGGTGAGCTTCATCACCTTGACGGGTGATTGGCCTTTCGATGACTTGGATATGGTATCGGAAAAAGTTCGTGAAGAACAAACTCAGCCGCTGTGTGAAGACTTCATCTTGATCGAACACGGGATCGAAAGAGTTCCCTGGTGGAAGAATCTTGGCCATCTCGTTCAGCACTCCCATGTACAGTTGGACGTACACTGGATCGTACTGGGCTGGAACATCACGAAGCTGTGCAATCTCGCTCAAGCAACTGATTGTGTCGTTGCGGAAGACATTGGTGGCAAGGAATTTGCTGACCAGAATCTCCAACAGTTTCGTCTCAAAGATAAAGCCCAGCGGAATCCAACTCAAAAAACGCAGCAGGGTTTGCAAAGTGATTGTGAGAAGAGGCACATGGGTCGACTTGTTGAGAACAAACTCGCACAGCTGGAAAATCTGGGTGAATTCATGGTTCAGACTCTCTTTGAGTGTCTTGGTCTTTTGTTCCGTGAGTTGATCCTTGGAGAAGTCAAAAATCTCTTCACTCAGTAACTTGAGAATGTTCATGTTGTTCTCACACAGAATCTCCGAAGTCTGAAACCACATGGCACGTCATGAGCTCCTCCCTGCACAGGCTGAATTCGTCCATCATGGAACACACCTTGCTCGAGTTCACGATATCCGTGATGAAACTCGGCCAGTTCTGTGGCCACTCGTGCTTGAGTACCTGGACCAGCACAAGATCCATCTTGTTGATAAACACGCGCTGTTGGCGCAGTGTTGTTTCATCCGAGGACATCTGGAGGACCCAAACATATTCTTGATGTCAGACCAAACACGAGACCACGGAATCCATCCATCACCCATGACGCACCGAAAGGAGTTTGCCGACAATGTAATTTTTGATTCCTTCACGTTGGTCTTTGGGCAGAATCTTCCATCTATAGCGAATGGCATCTTCTAGAATCTACACCCAAACACCATCGTTAACTCTTTGTTACCCCTCCACATCACGCTCTTCTCATGTACCTGCAACCCGAAATACTTGGTCTGGGCGCTAGTAGATTGCTCTAAAATATCCGACGCCCGAGTCCACGAGTCCTGGTGCTCTTGCAAGGCGACCATGATCTGGTTGGCGATCGCCTGGTGTGGACTACTCGGGTTGTTCATGCACGCCACGACCTGATCGAGTGCCGCCACATCGAAGGGCTGTGAGAAATCCAGCAGCTTCTGACCAATTGCTTCCATCGTTCCTTCCGAGTCTGCGACAACACACATCATAGGGAGCACGAGAAACAAACGAGTCATGAGCGTCTTTCCGATGGATGAAACTCTACTGCAGACGGCCGCTCAGTGGAGGTAACACGAATTCAGAGCGATGGGGAGAATGGCCACCCCCTCCAAAACAAGCGCTTCGAACTCGCAATGACACAGTACAGAGCCACAGGAGCAAAGCAGAAACTGAATCATTGATTGCCCTCCAAGTTTCAGTTGTAGTTGCTGTTGGCATGGGTCAACATCTCTGCTCTGCGCGAATCCAGTGGCCACGACCAAAGGTAATAGCAGCAAGAGTCGAACACAGAGAGAGAGAGAGAGACACACACACACACGAGAAAGGAGCAGGAAGCAAGGAGCACGCTGGGTTGTGGTCAATTCACCGCACGCGTCCATGTGCCACTCACTTTCTCTTTGCGCGCCATCTCCTCTCTGCGCCGGAACCCGCCCTTCCTGCCGAGCCTGCTGACCTCCTTTGCGTTGCTTTGCCTGTGCGTTGGGTTGTCCACTCACCGCGTCAGTTGCGTTTACTTCGTCGCTTTGGGGCGTTCAGTGGGTTGGTGCGCTTTCGATTCCCTTCGAAGCGAATCGACTCGCAAGAAGAGGATTTGCTTGCCAAAGAAAACAACCAGATGACTGGAGCCGTAATTTACGCCAAGAAAAATTACCGCCCACACAGCAGAATTTGTGGTCGAGCAGCACGAAATTTACCGTATGGGTGGTGGGTACTACCGGTCAATGTATGGTAAATGTCGCCACACCATGCTCACACCATCCAAAAAAAACCAGCAAAATAACCGTGGAGAGAGAGAAAACTGCCAATATGGATTGGTATCTTTTGATAAATTAACGCTAAAGCCTGTGCGAGAGGAAAAACACCACACAAACAAAAACACTTACGGGGATTCGACAACAAACTGGCCGTGCTCTTCGTCGAGCGCTTCTTCGCAGTATTGTGCAATGATGCGCGCGATAACCGCGTCGTTGACGACATTGACAATCGCCCGCAAGCGATTGAGGATCCAGTCACTGCCGACCAGAAGAGGAAGCATAGCTGGCATGCTCACGCCGAACACAGTGCGCCACACCGTCATGACCATGACGAGACCGGCATGGGGGACTGGCGCAACACCGAAAGAAGAGATAGAGCTCACCAACGTCAGAATCACGAGGTTCACCGGTGTGATTTGGTCTTCCATGCCCGACAGTTTAGCCATGAAGATGCACGCCAACGGCATGTAGATTGCTGTGCCATTCAAGTTACATGAAGCCCCCAGCGTCAGGATGAAGCGTGTCAACGGCCGTGAGACTTCTCTTGTCATATCAACACAACGAATGTTGATGGGCAACGTGGCAATCGAAGAGGAACTGCCGAAAACGAACCCCATGGCCGGCGTCATTTGTCTCAAGAACACGAGGATATTGCGACGAGTGGTCACAAAGAGCACGATGCCCATCACCAACACCTGAAAAATCAACAGTCCGCTTGTCAACGCCAGGATAAGAAACCCCACACTCTTGAGCATTTCGAGACTGTTGTGGTATTCAGCCAGACTACCAGCGATCAACGAGACTACAGCCAGTGGAATCAGTCTCACGACATAGCTGACCAGCATCTGGAAGACGAGATTGCCTTGGTTGATCAACAGCAGCATGTGGTTGGTTTCAGCGGCCTTTTTGCTTCGGCGTGCATGGGTCTTCGCCAGTGAAATACCAAAGACAATCGAAAACGTGATCACGCTCAAAGTGGTTTGTTCGCCAAAGGAGTTGATGATGTTGGATGGGACAAGTGACTCCAAAATGCCAATCAGCTGGTCGGACAGACTCAACATGGTGTCGCTATCGCCTTGAAGAACGAAAAATGTCGAGTTCTGGGGCATCGCAAAAAAGTTCTGGGGGGACGTCATGTTCGTTTGGCTGCAGCTCACTGTTCCGTTTTGGCTCATGCTAAGGAACTTGCCGTTGGGGCATCGAAATGACAGCACTGGGGCAGGATGCAGTGTAGATGGATGGGTTTGCTCTGTGAAGAAACCCATGAAAAGCACGCCAGTGGTGGTTCCAATCAATGCTGACGAGATGGATGCGCAGACGAAAGCAAACACACAGCGCGAACCGATCTGAAGTGCTTTACCAGCCGACGCCAGTTCTGCGACCACAGTGATGATACTGCAGAAGATCAACGGCGCAACGAGACACTCGATGGCTTGAATGAAGAGCGAGCCTGGCAACTTGACCCATTTGGCTGTATCACCATCAACATGGTATCGAGTCAAAAGAGTACCAAGCCCCATACCGATGACCACCGCAAGAACGATCTGATAGAGTCTAACTTTGGCAGCATGTTGAAAAGGAGACACAAAATGCTCGGCGAGATTCATTTCTTCTGCTGGTGGTGGTTGATGGCACGATAGCAAGCGTTGCTTTCTCGATTTGTGGGTCGGTTTGGTTGGCGGCGGTGTATGAATCGAGCCTGGAGCGTACTGAATGGTTGGTTCTCCAGAGAGAGAAACTATCACAAATTCACCCGTTGCAAGATCCCCGACTGATCGCTGAGGTGTGCTGCTGGTACTTGTGCTGAAGACAAGTGAGAGATCGTGCTGCTGTTGTTGGGAAATGGTGGAATTGGTCTTTTTGGGGTTGAGTGCGAATTGCATCTGCACCCACACCGCTCCACTCTTCGCCACTTGACTTTTTCTTGTCCTTGTCAGTTGTGCACTGTCCAAGAAAAAGACAGAAGTGACTTCGTTCTGGTGGCTCCCACTAATGCCATTATGAGTGTTCCCTCAATGCGTGATATTGTTGGTTCGTGATAAGGAAGGAATCCGGCTCTTGGCCAGTCTTTTTACTGGGTGTCGTGCGCAAAGGCATACTTCAAAAACAGACTTTTACGGCTCAAGACACTTTTTGTGCACCATCTGGTCGTTGTTACTGACCAGACGGTACGTGAAACTCCATCTGGTCCGCAATTCTGTTGGCTCTTTGAGTAGGTCCACGGCCCTCTTGAGACCCTTAGAGACCAACTCATCGTTGTGTTACTCACAGACGACACACAAACATCTGGGAGCATCAGTTCTTCTGCATCCATCGCTGTACACCAAACACCTTCCAGATGGCCACATGTCACGCAACATTCCATCGCACACGTGGTCAATGGCTCAACTCTGTGTCACACCATCTTCTTTCCCGCCACCGAACGTCCCTTTTCTCTATTGCAATATCGCAAGCAAAACTGCATGGAATTGAGGAGAAAGCACGCAACTATTTCTTTTGGATACTTGAGGATACATGGGACTACAGTACATTATGGAGCAAACACATTGAAGAGCAATCGAGCAAACACCTTGAAGAGCAATCATGGCAAGCGCTCCACCTCGTCATACATCATTTCGTCACACTGGTCGGCGATGATCCGCACGATGATGGTGTCATTGGTGATGTTGACCACCGCACGCATACGATTGAGCAGCCAATCGATACCAATCAGCAGCGAGAAAACGGGAGGTACGTCACAGTCAAACACTGTTTTCCATACAGTGATGGCCATTACAAGCCCTGAGTGAGGAACTGGAGCGACGCCGTACGACGCGATGGCTCCGACAAATACGAGAAGCACCAATCTCACCACAGTCAGCTGATCTTCCATTCCTGACGTTTTGGCCATGAAAATGCACACGAGCGGCATATACACGGCTGTACCGTTCAGATTGCAAGTTGCTCCGATGGATAACCCAAAGCGCGCGAGCGATCGCGAAACTTCTCGTGTGGAATCGACACATCGAATCGTCATCGGCAATGTCGCAATTGAAGACGAACAGCCGAAAATGAACAACTGGGCGGGAAGAATGAACCGCAAGTAGCTAAAGATGTTGCGTCTTGTGGCGATGAACAGAGCAGTACCCATAATGAGCAACACATCTGTGAGCAAGGCAAGCAACAGCGCGACGATCAGAAAGCCAACACTTTCCAGCATTTTGTTGGCGTCTGAGTACTGTGCCATCGACCCTCCGATCAGCGAGACCACCGAAAAGGGAATCAACGAGATCACGAATTTGATCAGGATCTGGAAGATGACGTTGCATTGGTTGATCAACAGCAGAGCCCGATTCCTTGAGACGCTGGTGTTTGTGAGTCTGAAGCCACCTTCCGATGCTTCTGCTTCAGATTTTCTTTGAGGAGTGCTCTTGACGAGAGTCATGCCAAGCAACAAAGCAAAGAAAATCATGCTCAACGTCGAGCCATTTGCCACGGCACCGATCAAGTTCTCTGGCACGATGTCGTTCAGAATACCAATGAGCTGATCGGAAATACTGAGTGTCTTGTAGGTATCTGCCGTGAGCACAAACATTTGGTCCGCCTTCTTCATGGCAAACTGACTGACTTTTGGATCGTTCGGACTTGTCGAGGAGCACGAGACACTTCCGTTTTTTTCTTGGCCGAGGTAAAACCCATTGGCACACTGCAGTGCCACATGAGGTGTGGGATCTTTTTGAGGAGAGGCCAGCTCACTTTGGAACAGCGACAAAAACAGCATGCCAAAGATCACCCCGACTGTGGAAGATATAAGTGAAGCCATCGCAAAGTACATGAGTGTTCGCTTGCCAATGCTCATGACTTTGCCAGCCATAAACAGATCCGACACAGACGTCGTAACACTGCAGAACACCAGAGGAACGATCAGACACTTGATGGCGTCAATGAACAAGTCGCCAGGTAGTGCAATCCAATTGGCGGTATCTTTTTTCACGGGATACTTGGTCAGCAAAACGCCAATGGCAATGCCCACAACGGCACCGATACAGATCTCAATGGTGTTGGTGCGCTGGCCGTTGGTGTGTTCAAACGGCGACGCAATGAGTTCATGAAGGTTCTTGTTGGCCATTTCAGCGTCCAATCGCTCATCATCTTCGTCATTTGAGTGGTCTTGCGCTTTAGCGTCCTCCGCCCCGGCTTGTTTAGCAAAAGCATGGGATGTCATTTCACCCTGAGGTTGCATTCGTAGTGCAGACAAGGGTGTCGTGGTGAAGGAACTGCCTCGTGCGTGGACGAGCGACGATTCAGACCGTGGCGTGTGCATCTGCGAAAACTCGACATCGGTCGGCATGGGCTTTGTGGGAGACTGCATTCGTCACGATCGGAACTTGCCACTTGTAGCTTTCGATTGTGTTGCCAAGTTGAGCTACACTGTAGTCAGTGACTAGAAATCTCACACAATGAAGCAACACTACGACGTGCAACGGCATGCTCTTTTCGTGCGCCTGATGCTTGGAAAAGGGTATCGAGACAGCACAGCTGGAGAGAGAATTATAGCAAATCAGGTGCTTCTGCTCTTGTTTTTAACCAATCAAACGCGCTGAATGGCGCAACTGCAGTGACTATAACGCAGCTGACCTGCCACCAAGCCAGCTGGTGGGTGTCTTCGCTTTGCTTGTTTTTCTCTGTTGCACAGCCTTCTCCCGTGCGATTCAAGTTGCTGAATCACGTTGCAGAATTGAGTGATAGCAAGCGCTTGTGGTGTATTGTGGTGTGTGGGTTGGTGTTTTCGTAAGACTTGCCATGAACCCAACACATGCGCGAGATGATCGTGTCAGCAACCCTTCAAGTCCAATCGGTGCGGCCAACTCGAACATCAATGCGCCGTCTTCAGTAGAGCTTCGGCAATTGACGGATGAGGATCTCAAAGATATTGAAAGAAGTCATACTGTCACGCCAGGCTCTTCCGAAGACGTGAGTTCAGCTCGCCGCTCGTCCAATGCATCCAGCACCAGAGCGCCAATAGCGTTTGATCAGCCTTTTGATCCATTCTTTCTATTTGGTCGTGAAGAGGCATCCGGCGCATCTGGTTCTCATCGCCAAGCCCATTTCCAGGACCAACAATCCAGTCAGAGACTGCTCGGTCTCAGTGTTGTCACGATAGCTCTAGGCGCTGTGGTTGGCGTCGCATTAGGAGTGTTGCTCGATCACGTTCTGTCGGACTCCTCCAAAGAGATCGTGTCCAAGTGGCTGGGGTTTGTATCAGGGTCGTTCATGTGCACAATGAACTGTCTGATGGTGCCCATGGTCTTCATCAATATCGTGCTGGGAATAGTCAACTTGTTTGCATCTGGGAACGCGGGACGCATTGGCTGGCGACTGGTGGCGTATGTCAGCTTTTGCTCGTTGGTTGCAAGCTCCATCGGTATCATGACAGGGTTTCTATTTGAGCCATTGTTTAATGTCTCCGAATTGAATGCCCCACGAATGGCTCAGCCAACGACCTTTCAATTCAAATGTCCAAATGGGAATCCGCTTGTCTTGGAAGCCAACGGGACTTTGCACTGCCCACACAGCATGGGGGAAAAGCCGCAATCGCACTCGCAGGGACATTCCTCCACTCAAGGCCAGTCACAATTGGAAGAGTTCCATGCCACTCCATTTGAGCTCGATGATCTCTCGAATTCTTTTGCCAAGAACGGCCATGCCAACACACCTTGTGGCTCATCAAACGGTCTCGTCGACTTGTCTGATCATTTGTTCTTCGTGCTTGAGGTGCTCTTCCCAACAAGTGTTGTTGTCTGCTTTCGCGAAGGGAATCTTGGAAGTCTGTTGGTGTTCGCCATTGCGTTTGGCATCGCACTGGCCCGAACTACAGCTGCTCGAAATCTTGTTCACCAGACCCAAAGCAAGCCTCGGAGCACTCTCCTTCTGCTGCTTTTTCAGGCAGAGCAAGTGCTCAGTTTCTTGTTGGGCTTGCTGATGTCATTTCTGCCGATGGCAATGGTGTTTTTGGTGAGTTCCAGCCTTGTTGGTGATTCGTATCGCCCGCAACTGCACGCCGTACACGAGCAGCCAAGCCACGACACCAATCACGTCAACAGGCTTTCTCAGAAATATGGGGCTTCTTGGCAAGATATTCTCGCCTTTGTTGGTGCTTTAATGACGGGCTTGGTTCTGGATTGTCTCGGCTTTACGGCTCTATGGACATTTGCTGTCACCAAAGCGAACGTGATCCGTTTCTTACGACATCTCATCCCAGCCCAAGTATTTGCGTGCGCGTGTTCTTCGTCGATCGTCTCGCTCCCATTGACAATCACAGGTGTGCTGCACACGCGGCAGATATCGTTTTCGTTGACCCATTTCGTGTGCTGCCTGGGTGCAACCGTGAACAAGAATGGCACAGCAGTGTTTCTCACCGTGGCTACGATGTACATGGCCAAATCGTCCAACGTCTTGCTGGCAAGTGATCAAGAACCTGGTGGTTGGTTGTCGCTCGTGTTCCTGGCAGTATTGAGCAGTTTCTTCTCCATCGCCTGTGCACCAATCCCCCACGCCAGTCTTTTGTTTCTCCCAGTCATTTGGCATGCTTGTTTCGGACAGATTCCGCTGCCCAACTGCTTCCACACGATTGTAGCCATCGATTACGTTTCGAATCGCATGGTCACCGTCGTCAACATCACAAATGACGCGTTGGTGGCTTGGATGATCTCCAAACAGCTGCATTGAAACCCCACACTGCAGGAACGACGAAGGAAATAACTCATAAGAGTCTTTTTTTTGCCTGTTACACCTTTGAAGAAATGACACAAAGTATTCTATCCATCAACGGCGAGGCGATCTCGTTGTTTTTTGTGGATTTGGTTGTTCATGTCGTGAACAGCATGCCGTTAAGACAGCTTCGCTTGCATCAAGAAGTATCTGTTAGTGTTCCTCTTCATTCTGTCGTAACTGCCCGACCTTTCACGTCAGTAGCGCTTTTGCGACCTTGGCAACAAGTCTGCACATGAAGCAGCCGTTTATCGCCAGCGATACGCTCGGTGTTGAGAGTCGCAGCACAGGAGTGTCAAGGCGTGGCACGCTAGAGGATCCAAGTGGCAACAACGATGCGATTCTAAGTCTTGACAATCGTATGTTGTCCGGAGGTAGCATATCGATCACGCCGCTGTCTCAGTTTCTTCAACAGCCATCACTCACCCAATTCAAGGCTCATCCAAGCATCGGTGGCTCTGGAACAAACCCGGGAACAGCGAGTTCGAGAATCCTTGAAGATGATCAGCTTATTGAAGTCCAGTATTTTGCACCAAGTATCCTTCGTTCAATCATCATGACCGCACTGGGGGTGGCATTCGGTGTGGCTCTGCATGTTGCACCAGTGGCACCAGCGGTCGTCCAATGGATCGGATTGTTCGGTGACTTGTACAACCGCGCTTTGGGGTGCGTCTCCGTCCCGCTACTCTTCACGAGTGCTTGTTCGTGTGTGTGCCATCTTATGCTCGCCAGAAAAGCTAAAGGTGTCCTCACTCGCACAACGATCTTCTTCTGCGTTGCTGCACTTCTGTCTTGCACGATTGCTTGTGCTGTGGCCTTTGCTTTCTCCTCCAGTTTTCCGCAGCGGGAAGCTCCGGTCTTGGAAACATCTCCGATCTGGGTCAACATTCAATGCCCAAATGAAAACTTCCTCATCAGCAGCACTGTGCAAGACAACAGCACTAATCCGGGTTCCCAAGGAGAGCTTCTGGCATGTGTTGCCAAAAACAAAAATTCAAAGTTCTCGTCTTTCAAAGTCGTCGGACTAACAGGCTTGACTCTGCCGATCAAAGAAGGCTACGACATAAAGCATCCAGTGACGTTCAGCAAACAAACTGCGGACTTTTTCGATGTCCTATTCCCCAACAACGTTATCAAAGTGCTCACGATCCAGGAAACTTTGGGTATCTTCACATTTGCAATGCTGATCGGGATAGCTATTGTCAAGACCCATGAACTCAATCGTCGTGGCGGTGGAGTGAATGAGGATGGGGAACCTCGTGATCCTTCCGAAGAGTCGGACAGCATCGTGGGTGAGAACTACGCGTATATGCTCATCAAACAGACCAATTGCGTACTCGAAGTGATTCTCAACTGGTTGCTTCCATGGATGCCTCTGGGGTTGTGCAGCTCGCTGACGAGCTGGATCGCTCTCAACAGTTTCAATCGTACGCAGTTTGATGCAACTGCGAACATCTTTGCAGCTTTTGGAGCCGCCACAGTGGCATTCTTCTTTTTCGTGGCTTGTTCGTCGTTTTATTTGTTACTGCGGAAGAACCCATTTTCATTTCTTTCGTATCTGATCCCTCCGTTGTTGTACCTGGCAACCACTGGCGACGCCATCGCGGCCTTGCCAATCTTCATGCGTGCGCTTGACGCTTCCAAGCAAGTGTCGCGCACGCTCTCTCAGACGGTGTTGTCTGTGGGCGTGACCGTTAGTTTGTCTGGTACAGGTTCGTTTTTCGTGTTGGTGAACATTTTCATGGCGTACACAAGTGGCCTGGAAGACCAATTAACTGGCGGCAGGATCGTCGCTTTGGTTGTCCTGTCCGCCATTACGTCACTGATGGGTGTCCAAGCAACTCCTGGTGCATGTTTTACAAGATTGATTACCATTTGGACGACCATCTTTGATACACCGACAGTTCCTGGCTCATTTGCATACGTTGCGTGGATGGAAGTGTACTTCTCGCGTTTGCGTCGTATGCAAAACTTCATTGTGGTAGCCTTCACGGCGCGCATTCTGGCAGATCAACTGGATGAATCTGTCGAAGACGAAGAAGCTCGTCGCGGATCGGACGCTGAAAGACTCTCTCGTTTCTGATTGTTCCACGCGACACATTGCATGGCTTCATAAAAAGTATGCTTGCTTTCCCTTTCCTTCTCTAACTCAATGCATGGTTGATTCTGAAACTTCTCGTCCTACCAACGGTTATTTGTTATTTAACAACTCGTGTGACTCAAATCTTTGGGAAAAGAACAAGCAAGAGAACAAGTGGAATGGCTGACGGCTACGACCCACAAAAGTCTCGCGTTGGCGAAGACACGCTGGCAGATTTCTTGCGCGCTCCGTTGACAGGCGTGCTCACAGAAGTACCAGGCATCGGTAAAGTTGCCGCCCAAAAACTTGCCGAAGGAGATGACGGCGATCGTGTCGAGAACACTTTTCAGTTGATCGGCAAGTTCCTGATGCTCAAATCCAATTCCGACGAAAGCGACGACGGACTGCTCAATTGCGCGGCTCATTGCGATGCCTTTTGGATGTGGTTGAAATCCAAAGGTATCACCGCGTACCGAAGGTGAGGCTGAGAGCAGAATGTCAAGATCTGCACGAGAACTGACGGTTCTTCCTTTCTGATGAACAGTGGAATTGTGATGGCAATCGCAGAAAAGGTCAACACGATGCTACCAGGCATTTATGATGCCGCTGAATTCGAGTGAATGAATGGAAAGAAAAAGGTCGAATACTAGAGGTGGAGACAGCGTTTGCCTTTTTGTTTCACTCTCGCTATAATACGCACACACTGAATCATCAACCCAAGTCTCGTCTGTTTCTCTTTGCTGTTCAGAGATGAACCTATCTGTCTTCATCATAAGATATATGGTCACGATACATCAAATCTGGGTGAGTAGCACCGTGATATCGTCATGTTTCGCGGTCTGCATCTCCGCGATCTGGCGCAATTGGCCGAGGGAGTACTGCCACCTTGGGGAGCCGGACAATGCAAAAGTAGATTCCGACAATGATGAAGTGGAAGCTTGATCGATGGGATTTGCAGACCGAACGAGCAACTGGCGATTCAATGGCTGCTTTGAAGCTGCTGAGGGATCTGACAATTGCTTTCTTGACATCCCGATCGGATCGCTCTGAGTGCGCTTTCGATACTCCATTGCAGCAGCTTGTGCAAACGGAAAAGAACTATCTTCGTCCTGCGTTTGTTGCTCAGGAGTTGTATTCTCAAGCGTCGACGAACACGAGTTCGGAGCTCGTAGAGACGTGACTTGAAGTGGTTCATCCTCGCAGATTCGCTTGAGATCTGTGGTATCGGTCGGGTCTTGATCCTGGTCTCCTGCAGCGCAAAGACTATTTGTCTTTGGCTTGTGACTTGCTTTGTCGACTAACAGATCACAGATGGATTGAAGCTTTTGTTGATGTTGCTCGTGGTTCGCTGCGTGAATAATCTCGATGATGTCTTCCTTGAAGAGATTGTCACCAAGTCCATCCGAAAATGTGAGAACGTAGTCCTTAGACTGCAAATGACAAGTCTGGACGACGTATTCGCATTGTCGGAGTTTGGCTCCACCAAGCGACACCACACACGGAACATTGAATTCACGTAACACAGCAAAGGATTCGTAAATGATGATTCCGTTGCGAACCACGATTGTCTTGCTGTCACCAAGCGAAAAGACATGCAGGCAACTGGTGCTTCGGTCAAATAGGCATGCATTCAATGTTGCTGCAAGCCGATGATCAACGTATTCTCTGCATTTAGCACAAGCCATTGCGATTCCGTCCAGGACACTTTGCTTGAATAGGCAGGCGTCAATGCTGAGCGTGTTTTCCTGAGTAACTTGCTCAAGGTGATACGCAACGCTTTGGACCAACTGTTGAGCCAAAATGGCGGACGATACATGATCGCGATTGATATGGTCTTTTGTGTCTGAACACTTATTGCCAGCTCCTGATTTGCTGACACCATCAGAGACAACATGGTAATAACTCCCCATGGCGTTAGCATCTTCCCCGTGGAACTCATACGTCGCTTTGGCTTGGCAAATGGGTTGGGTCGCACACCAGTTGCGGCGCTTATTCTTCTTGCGCCAAATACCTAGACTCGGATCACTTGTGCTTTTCTTCAGTCGATGCAATCCATACGACTTGGAAGTTGTCGACACAAAATCGCAGAATCGACGCGGGACCGACCGCAAATGCGAGGGTGATGCGACCGCTGCAGTAGCTGCCAGTTTAGTTGCCACTTTGGACTTGGTAGCACCCAATAGCTCGGCGATTTGCGCTGATCGAGTCACAGTAGCCTTGTCCTGATCGAGTTGATTCTCATTGTTGGACTCCAGCTGTAGTAGATCTGATGTGCCTTGTTTACCCTGATGCTGCCGTGGAAGCGATGAGCAGTCCGCCTCCATTGCGAATGGAACTGCACGAGATTTGTGGCAACCTGCTTTTCTCCGCTAAGCGACGTTGCACCACTCTGAGATCTCCCACAAAACCAACTTGCCACTTTCCTCTCTTTTGCACCTGCGCAAATAAGTACGGCAATTAGGTAACCAAACGGCATGCAACGGTCCCACAACCCTTCTGGGCCCAACCATTCCATTAAGTACGATAAGATGTGCTCTGAACAGGGCTTTTAGAAATGATTTGATGGCTCTCTTTGAATCAGATGGAAAGAAGGCGATTTCTTTGGGTGGACAGTTTACATCTCATCAACCAACTCATGCGGCATTCGATATTGCACTTGGTGTTACTATACATCGTCCTGCTTGCTTGGATGGTGTAAAGACTGACAAACCAAAAGGCAAACATGGATACATGACCAGCCCTCTGACTCGTTGTCGTTCACTGTTTGGTTGACAACGGAAACTACGTAAAGGAGCTGGATTGCCTCTCCTGTGTATTTCGATTGTCACCTCGCAGTTAGATCTCAACGTTTTCTTGATCACTTGCCTCGTCGCCATTGTTTATGAGCCTTTCGCAGGCGATGAAGCTGGGATTCTAGCGAAGAGTCGCCGAAATGCGCAAAGGAATCACTTGTCCGCAGAGATAGCTCTCGGCGCTTCGATTTTCCAGAAGTTCTGTCTCTTCTTGTCGAATTCTTTGGATCTTGCGCGGTGCAATGGGCGAAGCACCTTTTCTTATGACTTGTCGGGATTCGCTGGAACACCACACTCTTGGCCGCAATGATATCTTCTCGTTGCACTGGGACTAACGGCATGCCAAGGCACAACGATTCTGCTTGATTCTTCTCTTGCTGGAGACAATGCTTTTGTTTGCGAAAGCTCGCTCTCAAGGCTGCATTGCTCGCATAATCGTCTCTGAATTCAGCAGCATTCAACTCCAACATGGCTTCTACACCACGCGAACGCTTCTTGGCAGTACGTCGATCATCTTGTTCATGCTCTAAACGAAAGAAAGGATCCTGAGCAAGCTTCAATCCGAGCGAATCATCGTTCAACGACTCGGTCTCCGTTTGCTCGTGGGAAAAACCCTCTTGTCTTTGGCGAATTCCCGAGACCATCGCATAGCCACGCTCTTTCGGATCTGTGCGGATGACCATTTCGTGCTGACAGCGAGTGCAATTCATCGAGAATTCGTAGGTGCGAGTACTGAAGTACATGCCCGCGTGTTTCTTCTTTGCATTGAAGCGCACCCCTTTGCCAATATGCAGCTCACAATTGGTGCACCACACGTTAAACGGCATCTCAAAGCGCACAACCAGAATTCCATCAGCGATATCTTTGGCTCGTTTGCCCAACGGATGAGAGCCATGAAACTTGTTGATGGAGCCATGTTCAGGACGCCACTCCTGTGGATAGTAGTAGTTGTCAGCCCGCGCAGCCGCCAAACTCGACATTTCTGCTGCTATTCTCTGGAGTGTGGTGTGCCGCACATGAAAAAGAAGAATTTGATGTACGTTTCACAACTGATCATCAATGTCAGATCGAAAAATGAATTAGTTTGATAAAGGGGATAGTGTGTGGTAATTTCGGAGAAGTATCGTTTGAAAAGCCCAGCAATGTCTAACTGAAACGGTAAGTCCCAATTAACAGAAATGAGGTCGCTGATTGGACAAAAAAGCCGATATCACAGAACTATCAATCCCTTCAAAAAGCCACCAACTGATACACTTGTGGCACCATGCTGCATGTGAATGCAAATGCGTCTTCTTCTGTGGCTTCTGGCACGACTCTGGGTGTGAATGGCGGTGCGATGGGCAGCAATGAAGGAGAGATTGATCTGATGCGGACAATTCTGGGGGAATCTGTTCCCCAAAGCGTCATTTTGGCGTGTTTGAACGCCTGCAGCTTTGATGTATCCGCGGCTCTCAACTACTACTTCATGGAATTGGCCTCTCCGACAGCGGAACAGGCATCGACAACAACTGCTGGTGGTGGATTTATGACTTCGAGAGAGGAAAGAGGAAGCGGTCAACGCAGAGAAGCGTTTGTGCCGCTGATCCAGTCAGGAGCAACCCTCACACTGCATCCTCGCAATCTGCCAGGCATCATGAGCAAGACAGATGGCTACTACGCGACAGTCACACGACACATGGACTTCGTGACATCCAACAACATCAAGTTCCATAGTATCCGACTGCGCAAACGGGGTTGGAGGCCATGGAACCAATTTCAAGCACAATCATCCTTGGGTGCAGTGGGGCAAATGGACGATGCTGTCGATAGCACAGGAGCTTTTGCGAGCCAACGCCCATATTTCGCGAATGGTGACATTGTTAGTCTTGAGTGCAATGGATTGTGGCTCAAATCAAGCAAAATGAACAAGATGCTGCAGTGGAAAAGCCCCTCGGATGATGATCGACATAAGTTTGTCATGCGTGGCCTTCCGAATGGCCGCCATTTACGCGCCGGGGACTATTTCTTCCTGGCAAGTTACAAATGGAAAGACAAGGAGATTGTGTTGAAAGAAGACCGCCCGGTGAGCATAGGAAGCTACGATACAAGCACCCATGGTGCATTTCTTGGGCTCGATCGACTAAAGAGAACGTAAGGCGCAAGGCTGACGCCACTTGTGCAAACTCGTTCTGATGAGTTGTTTGATTTTTTCTTTCTTAGCACGGAAGGGCGGGTGTATTTCTATGCGACGTTCACAGAGGATGCCGTGAAATCACTTCCTCAGCCGGATGATCCCTTCGATGCCAATTTCTTGACAGTTCGCCTGTTGAGCAAACCTGGAGGATACAACGACACTGGGCCACTCAAGCTGGTAATCCAGATCTCTTGCTGTTACGATGTTTTTTGCTTGGTTTGTTAACCAGATTGTTGTCCTTTGCTGCAGAGCCACCCACGCAACTCACTTTCAGATGAGATCTCGATCTTTGATGCCAAGATTGATCAGATGCTCGCCATCACCGGTCCCAATGTGCCTCGCAATGAGCTCGCGTGTTTTCTTGATGGTGCCGGTGGTGACGTTCAGATTGCTTTGGAGCATTACTTCATGCGCCTGACGCAGCAAGAGGAAAGCGTTCGAATGCAGCAACAGCTTCAGGAGGGATCTTCTGCTAGTCTGGCGTTTGCACCATCACCGATGACGTCACAACAGTTTCGACAGCCGATTGGCGATGAGATGAGTAAAATGACAACTCGTGGAGAATCCTCGCAAGTGACCCCACCGGTGGTCACAATGACACCACCAAAATCAGCAGTATCAGCCGCAGTTATTGCTCAAGAAGCTATCCAACGACCTCGAAGCCAGCTGCTCTTCCCAGTTCCTTCGATGGCTGACCAAGAGAACTACCCAGAACCACGATCACCCGCTATTGCACATGTTGCTCAGCCTATGTCAGAAGGACCGAAACAAAGAAGTGTTTCAGTCTCCAACAGATCTGTCAATGAAGTCTCCGATGGTCATCACGAAGAAAGCTTGACGATCCAGGATTTCGAGATGCTCAGTGTATTGGGTAAAGGAAGTTTTGGTGCCGTGATGTTGGTTCGCTTCAAACAAGATGGACGCATTTTCGCGATCAAGATTCTGCGCAAAAAGGCAATGGATGATAGTGACATGATGAATGCAATGGAAGAGCGACAGATTCTTCAGCGCATCCATCACCCATACATTTGTGGCTTAGTGTTCGCTTTCCAGACCAACGAACGCCTGTATTTGGGAATGAAATACTATGCAGCTGGAGATTTGTTCTACCATCTGAATGTGAAAGGAAGGATTCCACTTCGTGACGCAAGACTGTATGCCGCTGAACTGGTGCTAGCCATTTCGTATCTGCACGAGCTCAACATCCTTTATCGTGATCTCAAGCCATCAAACATCATGATTGATGACGAGGGACACATTGGCGTCGTCGACTTTGGACTGTCCAAACAGCACATTTATGGAACCAGCTATGGAGTCAAGACGTTATCTGGGACAGGTACAACTGGTAGCTCAGTATATGGCGATCAGTCGATCTAACCACTTTGTTGTGTTGATGGGATTGATAGCGGAGTATGTTGCGCCAGAAGCTTTGAAACAAATGGCAGATGGCACCCGAAACTATGGAAAAGCTTATGATTGGTGGAGTCTTGGAATTGTTTTGGTGAGATGGAATTGAGATCATTGGAGACCCCAAGACTCGCACTCACTGACGGTATTTGTGTGTCCTGCTACCCGTGTAGTATGAGATGCTCAATGGCGAGTCCCCGTTCTATGACGAAAACGAACACACCATGCTTCACAATATTGCGTTTACTCCTGTTGTATTTCCACCCAATTTCCCAAAGGAAGCGTTGCATCTGGTCAAGGGTTTGTTGATCAAGGACCCATCCCGTCGACTTGGTGCTGGTGTCGTTGGCTCGGGGCTTGGACTGGACACAATCAAAGCGGATGTGTTCTTCACTGGCATTGATTGGGACAAATTAGCACGACGAGAAGTGGAAGCCTTTTGGAAACCAAAGCTCACGGGGGCTACGGACACCCGATATGTCGATCCTGAGTTTATTGAAGAGGGGCCACCATCAGCTGTGTATGATCCCAGCGCACTATCGAAGAAATCAACTAGTCGACGATTCAGTCAGTTCTCTTTCAGTTATAATCCGAACAACTAGTTTGTCTCTCGGCGATAGACATCAACAAAAAGACAGATAGGATGAAGACAACACCAATGGGATACCGTGGCCAATTCGAGCTTTTGCTGTTCTTTGCCAACTCTCTGCAAACCGTTCCTTGAACATAGGCAAATCTGACCCAATCAATGCCGAGCCAATCCAAATGCGGCGCGCAACCACGCAAGCGTATCCGGTTTGAATGTGCCAGCATTCAGGCTCTTGTACCCCGCTGCTATCTGTAGCGCCACCCCACCGCACTCTCGCGGTGCCTTGGCACTGTCATGATAGGTAGCGAAGATGCTTCAGACTGCCCTCTTTGTGCAGGTTCTTGTTTCCCCGTTGAACTGCTCCACTGTCGATCAACTCTGTTTGCACGCATCAATCAGTTCGACGTAGTAATACCGATTCTGTTCGACAACGGCTTGCACGCCAGCAACGAATGCTACGGCATTGCAGGCGGGTGCCAGCTCAACTCTGGCATCAATGAGCGTTCCGGTCGGTATGTGTCACTTCAAACTCTGGAGATTTGCGCATCTGCTCTGGACACTCGCAGGAGGAGAGGTGCACGTCACAGGGCAAGTTTGGCGTGGAGTTGAGAGGCGGTGATACCATCGAGCCGATCAGCACAACAAATGACGCACTGACACACAAACGATGGTTATCGTAGAATGCTGGCGAGAGGCTTTGCTCGTGTTTCCAGTGACTCCATTCCACAACACGTGATCGACATCTCCGATCGCACTGACTGCACGAATGATTTGAGACCGCCAAAGCAAATCCATGTGGCATTATAATAACAGGAATGGTTGATCAACGACGCTTGGGGCAAACACCTACCGTACTGTTGGATGAGCTCTCGATGGTCAGACAACGGGACTATATCCGACCGACTTGACTTCTCTTGGCGCACATGCATTGCAACCAATCACAGCCCCCAGATGGACAATATCAATCGTGGGCTTTGACGCATGGACGATGATTCTTCGTGAGGCTTCAACGTCGTAGGTACCGCATGGCAGGGGTGCTTCCGGCCCACTATATGGGTCGAGCACTTGATGAGCCAGCTCCGGTCGATCCTCCATGCAATACGCAAGCTCCGTTATCGGCAGCACTTGACACGTGATATCAGTGCGTCCGGTCAACAAGTTGAGTCCGAAGATCATTGTGCTCATTCCGACGTCTTCTGGAAACACGGTGGCTCATGCTTTAGTGGCCAGCAGAATGCCTCCAGCGTTTACGTCACGTGTTGTTGGGACACCTCCCCCCGGCCGTTGTCGTTCATTCTGGATACTTGCACAGAACCAATGCAATCAGCGACATCCATGCGGCGACGATGCTGGTGGGCATATTATGCCATCATGTCATATTGACCTGTTGCTTGTTCATGCAGGCGTTGCTCAACATATCTAAGCTGTGAAGCAACGTCTTTGCCCTCGGAAAACACGACCGAAGTTCCACATACTAGTACACGCTCTTTTGCGTCGCTGAAACAGTGCGTTACTGAGTGCCTTCCAGTGTTCAACCGATCGTTTTGGTAGCGGTGGAACCAACTACGGTTTGCTTGAAAGACTTATTTCTCGCCAGATGACTTCTTTGAGCAGGGGCATTGGGCACGATAAACTCGAAGTCGGTCGGGGAGTTGACCCGCAAAAGCGGTGTTAGTGACATGGTCGATGACTTGATGTAAGGTTCCTTGATAGCAAGGATGGTTCCGATCGGAAAGGCTTCGTCCAGTTGCCGAGCAGAAGGGAATCCCATCGAAATCGGCTGGAACTGGGAGTTGTAGATAGCCAGCCAAATGCTGCAGCCACTTGGTGACGCCACAGCTAGCGAGAAGCCGAATTCTTGAACGACATGTCCGATGGTGCGGCACAACAAGAACTTTCCGCAGTGCTGTAGACGCATCTGCATGTCTTCCAGATCAATTCGTTTCAGAGTGTTCAGCTCGCCCACTCGCAGACACCGCTTCTGATCCCCGCAACTCGTTTGCAGCACGTAGCACGCGAGGTTGGCCTGGGATCGAGAGCTGGTCTTGTTCCCGAGGTTTCTGCTCAATGCTTCGAAGCAAGATCTCGCGATCGATCGGTCGAAACGGTTCAGGAGGAAGCCTTTGGTCCAAATGCATCGAGCTCTTCGCCCTCTCCAGCTCTTGAATGGTTTGTCAATCACCCCTTTCAGCGTTGCTCTCCTTTTGCTGACTAGAGTGACGTGCCACACACCGACAGATCCAATGGACGTAGAACCATGGCTCTGGTCTTATTCCACGCCAAGACAAGAACTCGCTCGCGTGCTCGTGGTTTCGTATCGCGACGATCGCTTTGGCTGAATGAACGACTTGCGCGAGACGAAGACCCGACCGCTGGTTTGGCACCGCGATGATTTCTTTGGCTGCACCACCAGCTTGGACGAGACGACAACTCTAACTTGGGACTCGACGGGCGGAGGAAGTCCATACGAAAGCTGGCTCTGTAGCACCCGCAACACGGCAGGCTCCAAAGCGATTTGCCGCCACAACGCGCGCATGGACCAACACAACAGAATGATCCAGTTGCTCACGAGAAGACTCATGGTTTCTACGCGAATGTGTCCGCCCTTGAGCCCCATGTTGAAGTCCACGAGCACGCGATTTCGCAAGGTGGTCGGATCCTCGTTGTCGTGCTCGTCCACGATACGTCTGGAGAAGAAGACTACAACCCCAACGGAGACCAAGTACATTACCATTAAACTCAGAACTGCCGTGCAGTATGCGTCGCGGTAATGTAACAGCTCGCGCGTGAGAGGAGGAAGAGCGTCCATGCACATCGTCCAATGGTACCAGA
Organism: Paralagenidium karlingii; assembly: GCA_027475765.1. NCBI lineage: Eukaryota > Oomycota > Peronosporomycetes > Paralagenidium > Paralagenidium karlingii. The sequence continues at coordinate 37,967 of JAMFLO010000087.1, read as the reverse complement.
CGTATGCTGCCATGCATACGAACACGTGGTAGTCCCATCGAAAAGCATCGCACAGACAAAAAGTCACGATTGATAATTCGAGGGTCGCAAACAACGTACCGACCTGCGTGAAAAGCAGCCGAAGCAGCTCCCGCTGCAAGTACAACCCAAAGATGATAAAGCAAACCGTTGAACAGGCACAAGCCATCATTGCGCACCCGACATGCACGTTGCGACTCACAGGAGGCAGCTCACAAAACTCATAAAAGATCTCAAACAGGAACATATTGAAACCCACAAATCCAAAGAATGGAATACTTCTTGAGATGGTTGATGCGGCCAACGGCAGTGACATATGCGCTTGGCCTAGGGTGTCTCTTGCGTCGATCAGCTTGGAATGCAGTGGTACCATTCTAAGCTCACAAAGTTGCTCCTTGCAAGACTTGACGAATCTCTTCTCAGTCGCACCAACACTATTTCTCATCGCCGAGGCGAGGACGATTTGATGGTCTGGACGGATGAGATGGCAAAACACTCTTCGTGTCGGCTGCTGGGTCTCCGCGGTAGTCAGCCACTTGCGGTTCCCCAGAATGCGCGTCGAGATGAGGAAAACACTGATCGCAATCCCAGTCGACATGAGCACATCTGTGTCGGACACGCTCAACCCATGGACTGAAAACGATCTATACTTGGCCCCTTGAACATTGTGCGACAGAAAGGCGATGAACGCCGTTCCGGAGAGCGGCAACATGACGATAGTGACGCGCAGTTCAAGGGTACGCCGTCGGATGTTGGCATCAGCAAGAATCGAACTCAAGAACGACAGGAAGAGCACAAATCCGATCCAGTCGCGACTGTCTTCCATCATGCAGGACATAATCATTCCAAACCCGAAGCTTGACAGAGCCAGAAACCAGAAATCCCAACATCGAACTACACGCGCGACGAGATCCATGTTGTACGTGCCGACATTAATGGCCCATCCGACCATCGATAACACCAGAAACACCCATACCATGCAATCTCGAAACCATCCATGGCGGAGAAATAGCGTGGTGACCCCCATGGCAATGCCAAACAAAAAGCAACAACTGGTTGCCGTGTGGTGTTTGTTCTCAAACCACACAAAGTGCTCCGCTGCTTGTGAAGAGAGGAACCATTGGACCACAAAGCGGTTCAGAGTTGTGCGCGGAAGCGGCTTGCAGAGTCGAAGTTCGTAGAGAAAATCCTGTTCAGCCACTCGGACATCTCCACGTTGGCCGCTTCCAAACTCAATAGGCATCCTGTCGAGTTTTACAGCGTCGAACGAGAAGCAAACGTCAGACGGAACGCTGCAACAGCCATGGCTAATTATAATCCAGCTCCTCGACTTGAAGCCACCAGGGGTTCAGCATTGATGATCTTGAAATGAGATGCTCTCTCAACTAGAAGTGCAACGAGCATCAAAGAAAAAGTATCATACCGGCCGATCCGTACCCGACACAAGTGCGTCATTCGCAGCGACTACAAGACTTGTACAAAAGGTTGCATTTCGTGACAGATTGAATCATTGAGGTCCCTTAGCTCTGGAGTGTGGAAAACACAACTTCAAGTCAGAAAAGGAATGATGCAAAACCCTGCATCTAGATTCGAAGTGAGTATCGATCGGTATCTATTCACTCATGGGTTCACGAGGTTGATCCAGCACTCCGATGAGCATCTCCAGCCGACGACGCTTCAGTTCAACTTGTTGCTGATACTCTTTCTCTTCGTTGTCGACATCATCGTCCTCGACTTCCTTTAGCAACTGCAGCTGTTCATTCAATACACCCTGCAGTTCTCTGATTTCAAGACCTCGTTCATGGAATTTCACTTCGGTGTATGCTCGTACTTTGAGCGAGAACCCAATCAAGTGAGCCAGCAGCATGCAAATGCGCTGCAGAGAGAACAATCCAACTTCGAGTCGTTTTTCACGATACACTTCAACCATAGCTTCATAGCGTTCTTGGGCCGACCCTGGACGGGGGGGAGGGGGCACTTGTGAAATACGGCGATGATACTTTTCGTACAAATCCACGAGACGATCCACTTTTTCAAACTCTTTCTCCAGAAATTTTGCATGGAAACGTTCTAAAGCATCTTGTGGTGATTGAGCATTCAGGAAATCACACAAGGATGTCAAGATACCCAGTATATGCTCCTCTTCTTGCTCCAACGACGTCTTTGCCATATGTAAGGATGATTTCTTCGACCTCTTATAGCGGCCCTTGCCCATCAACGCTGGAAATATATGCTTGAGACCACCAACCTCCACGAATCGCTCACAATTGCGTTTGCTCTCGGATAGTGCATGATCCACAACGCGCAAAGCCCCGTGGCGAATAAACTTTCTGTCTTGGAGGCAGCGCAACATCAATTCTAGTCCCTCAAGGTGACGAAACCGTTGTTGACCTTTGGATGTCAGCAAGACACTGCATAACGAGTTGATTAGATTCTCCAGAAACTCTTCCTCCTCCTCGTGCTCTGGGTCCTTTTTTCGATATGGAGCAACGGCACGTAGCAGGTTATCCATCAAATCCTCGTGATGTTTATCACTTTCATTGTTGGATTTCGAGCTGGAACTGCTCCGTGGTGTCACAAACGTGTGCTGAAGAGAACTGTCGCTCTGCAATAGAATCGACAGGATCTCACTAGCGTAAAGTTTGTTGGGTGTAAACTCTCGCTTGGAGTGGACCTGAAGCATGATAAACGAAAGTATGGTCGTGTTTTGACCGAGATCTTGGCTCGTAAGCTGAGGTGCCAAATCTGCGAAGCTCTCAATGATCTGAAACCCATTGTGGATGCCCTGAAAAGCTTCGTCTTCGTCCTCTTTTTCTTGGGTCATAGGTACCGAACTCGCATTTGTTTCCTTGTTGGAACTCTCACGATGTTCTTCAAGTCGCCACAAAGTGTTCACCAACAGCGGCAGAAATTTATTCTGGATCAATACCATGACAAGCTGGTTCATTGCCTCTAATTCTTGTTCGTCCGCGTCCAGTGCTTCCGCATCTGCCAATTCGGCGATTAAACTGATCACTTCGAGTCGAATATCGAGGTTCTCATGCGAAAACAATCCAAGAACTGTCGGAATTGTGTCCAATTCCACCAGCAGATTATACAGTTTGGGTTGAGCAGCAAGCTCCTTGAGTTTCCCGAGTTCTTCTGCCAGTGCAACCTCCGAGTCCATGAATTTCTCCGGCTGGTCCGCAAACTTCGCTCGAAGCATCGCATTCTTTCGGATTTTCTTCTCCAGGGACTGGACCAAAGCTTTGAGCGAGCGTGCATCCAGACTCGTCACCTCGTGAGCGGAGGCTTCAGCTTGCTCGAGCAGTTGATCAATTTGTGCGCGTGAGAGAGCCGATTTAGCCGATTTCAGCGCACCATTCGTGCGAGGACGCTTGACATTGACAGTTTCGTCGTCTTTTGCCTGCAGACGGTCTCTCTTGCGCTCCACTTCTGTGTCTTTGCGTCCCGAAACTTCTCCCAGAAAATGATCAACGTGTGCTTCCATTCTTTCGGTTTGTCTAGGGGTCAAACTCTGATAACTAGTGGAGCACTTCGACGATAAAGTTCCACAAGGAACAGCTAGTGTGGACCACGCGATTCTAGGCTCTGCACCTCGAGCTTGATAGTGAGCTCAAACAGAGTGGTCATAACCTGGATGAGGCTGTTAAGCTCCGTAAAAGCCTGCTGCAGACGCTGAGCCAAGTGCAGATTCTCATTTTCGTATTCGTATCCTGGAATCCAAACGATCCCATCGTGCAGCAGCCGAAGATACACAGGAAGGTGACGATGCATGTACTGACGATATCCACGCTTTTTCCAAAGCTCCAGCATCCTGGCTTCGTGACTCATTCCTGTCATCACTTGCGTTGAACATGCAGCTGAGCCCCCCGACGAACTGACAAGCCCTAGTGTGCTAGCACTTCTTCTCTGGAATCGAGGGATACTGCGACTCTGCACGCTCTTCTTGTCTCGCCCTATTCCAAGCCCATACCCGATTCCATTTGCATCAGCGAGTCGTTCGTCGTCCAACACAAAGCTTAACTGTTGCACCAAAGCCAGATCCATCGCGGAGTTATACCAACAAGCTGATGCAGACGCGCCCGTCCCGAACGATCTCTTGCTGTCCTCGAGGTTTGGGCAGGGCAAGAAGATTGGTGCAACCAAAGGATGAATGTGCAGAAAAGATATGGCCGAGTATTCTGGTACACGACGCATATCCAATCCCGCTTGTTTGCATTTGCGCTTCAACGCCATCACGAATTCTTCGGCGACTGTGCCACTGCACGCGAGCCATCGCACATCGAAGTGATAGGTTCTCCCAAACTCCAGATTCTCCTCAAGCATCACCATCACCCATTCATTCCTTGTATCCATTTTGACACGCGAAGAAGCACTGCAACAGATCTTGTACCCCAGAAAATGCGGACGTTTGGGTCCCAATCGCTTTGGTGTGTTACCACTACCTGTGGTTGACACATGCGAAGAAGGTTTGGGTAGCTTCACGGCTGCCGTCAACTTGCGATCACTTGAGCTAATTCGAGTCTGCAAGTACTCCAACAGTTTCGTGAACTTTTGAACGTACGCATCTCGCTCTGATTCATTTGAGTTCCTTCCACTTATTCCAAGTGGCGGTACCAATGCAAACCGAATGCGACGGCACTTGGTTCCATCAGGCATTTCGTCCAGATACCCACACAACAAATGATCTAAGGAATTCCAATTCTCTTCGGGTTGAGGATACTCGTAAAAGCGTTGCTGGAAAGGTTGAAAACTCTTGCTTTGATCAACCCAGAGCGAATATGTGTAAATGAGCGGCTCATTGTGGTGGCTCTGAGAGGCCCTTTTGTATCGTTTCACCTCAATCGTCTGCAGCTCTTCATCGTAAATCAGTTCGTGGATTCGGTGCCCCATGCTCAAATGATACACAATAGTACTTTGAGAGTCTCGACTCTCGCCACTAGGACCACGTTTCGTTGTGCCAGCCGGGACTCTGTGACGAGTCACATCCACGTCTGTTCCAGCTTCAGTCGCGACAAGCTGGAAATCACTGGCAAGTCGCTGACACACCATCTCCACCAGCAGTTCATTGTGATTCCGATACCGTGGAAGACTTGCATTTCCCGTTGACATGTTCATGCCCGTGAATGTATCACTCGTTGACGGTAATGTCAGCGTATAGAACGATTCAGTATAGCTGACATGCAAGTCCTTCGGGGACGGGTAATAGTCAGTCGTCAATGGTAGAATCGCTGGGGATGTCAAACTCTTCCAGTTCGGACCGATGTGAATCCTGGTGAGAAATTCGGCATGATGCGCTGGGAAAAGATGACTCCAGCGCCGACGATTGCTGGTTAGTTTCTGAGAAATCCCTTCGGTGTCTGATGGATATCTGAACGGATTGATAGTCGTACCGGAGAACCAGCTTGTTGGAGCACCTGCACTCGTACCTGTCGTTGGCGTGGCGCCTGTGTTCGAAATCATTGGAGGGGTGCTGCTTCCACTCACGTCGCGGCGCATTAGGGCCATCCCACCGACGTTTGTGCACAAACTACCTGACACTGGTCGCGACGCTTGAGTACCATTCACGTCAAGAGAAAGCGGGGAGCAAGAACTCGGCTTTTCCACAAACCGTGCTGGAGGGGTTTTTGAAACAAGAATTTTCTCTGATGTCTGCATTTGCGTCGAAGACCCTTGAAGCTGAGATGATAGTGTACGTCTTCCTTCGTGTCCTTGGGCTCCCGAACCCAACAATACTGACTGGCCAGCACTATCAGTCGACACATTTGACCCCTCGAGTGCTGATTCACAGTGAATCGTAGCACGTTGCCTGCGTGTTCTGGACACTGCGGCTGGGCGGGACATAAGAAAATCACCACTTCCACCCGAAATCACTGGGCGAGCAGTCGGGATCGGTTTAGCGGGAGAAATGATCGGTTTGCGCAAGCCCTTTGAGGTCCCCAGTGCATCGAAGGGCTCATCTCTGTGTTTGGATCCAACGACTCCACTTGACCCGTCAGTTTCTGTTTGGTCACGATCCACATGATGCTTGTTGTTGCTCACTTGACTGGCCGTTGGAACCTCAGCTGAAGAGCTATCTGCGAAGGAAGAACGAGACGGATGAAACGTAGCTGAATGAGGACTTGGGGGAGCCGTTCCAACGAGTTGGCTTTCCTTGAGCATTGCTTCGCTTCTTGGTGACAACAAGGAGTTTGTGGTGCTTGTAAGTCCACTCTTTTTGATGCCACGGACAGAACGCTCAGCTAATGGCACCGTTGGTATACCTGTAAAGCCACTGGTGGTCCCAAACGATCCCGAAGACGGGGCGTGAACGAGTTGTGCCGTGGATGGTGTCAATCCTGGGCTGAATACAGCCGCGTCATACTCCATGAGGGCATCAAGGCTGAAGCTATACGGCTTTGTGGGCCGGCTGTCAAGCAAGAATGGTGGGGGTGCGCCGCTGTTACTAATCACACCTGTTCCCCCAGTGCTTGCTGTACTTGCACCACCAACACCCGATCCAGCAGCTCTTCGACATCCACGAAGCAAGGTCACATCATAATCAGGCGACTTGGAAAGATGCCATTGTTCGGCTGGTACTTGAGAGGAGCTGAGAGTGTCGCTGCTCATATCACTCATTTTCCGTCTGCGCCCATTAACACGTGCTCTGCTGAGATTTCCACTTTGTGACGATATTGAGCGCCCCAAATCCTTCACCATCTTTGTTTCTTCATCAGATGAGTTATCTTTCACCACACGATCTCCACTTGCGTTGTTTTCCGGAGATTCTTGGACTACTTGCTCGACTGCACAATTAGGCGATAGAACACTCTTTCCACTCAACTGCCGTGGTTGGATCTGGGTCAACATCAGATTTCGAAGGCTCATCGGGAAACTGAGTTTGCCACTCGGGGCGGTCAGATCGAACATGCGAAAAGCTGGTAGCGGATGAAATCGCTCATTCTGAATCATTTGACATTCACATATTGCACGAGAGAGTCCGTTTTTGGTCCACAATGCACCGCCACCACCCAAAGCAATGGAGGAAGATGATAAACCTTTGCCAGTGTTCTGATTCGAAGAGCCACTTGTTGAAGATCCTCTGCCACTGCCATGACCAGAGGCACGCAAACTTGAAATACTCTGCTGATCTTGGCAATGACAGTCAAAGTCTAGGAACGTGATATTCACCCAATGCGGAATGTTGTAAAAAGTGTCACTCGAAGCATTGCCACTCCATCCGGTGCCTTTTGGGTACGACTTTACTGAATCATCATGGCTGATCGAGTTCCGAAATGCTAAATCCAAGGACTTGATTGAAGCAGGCGAAGAATCAGGAACAAGCGGAGGTGTCGGCTCTCGCGACCCGGAACCTTCTCCACCGATATTTTCGACAAAATTGCTGTTTCTTTGGCTTCGGGGCTTTTGCCAAATAAAAAGCGGAACGACATGCAGAGGAGGAGTGGTTAAAGACAACATGTCCATCCCGACGCCGTTATCCATCATTCGTTGTTTCGTTATCTGCGCCAGTCGTTGTTCCACATGGAATATTCCGCACCCAGCCGTGATCATTAAAATACTTTGACCAGTCCGATTCAAATCACGATCCATGTAATGCTTGTCCAATATGTTCAACGTTACGTTGATAGCTTCCAGAATATTCCCATCGGCTGCTCTGGATGGCACACCAAACGGCAGCTTACGCCATTCTACATACGAGGTTGGTGGCACGGATAGGCTTCCTGAGCTTGAGTTCGCGTCATTTGAAGATGTCATCACAGGAATCGACTCGCACTTTGAATGAACAGTCCGAACATCGTACTCAACTGGGAGAAAGTCCTCAGGAAGCCTCCACCGATGAGTCTTCGGGTACTGGACGAATTCATTCTTCAAGATGGATAACAGCTGGTTCCAGTCAGGACCACAAAAATTCAAAACAAGCACCTTGTAAAAGTCTTCGTAATATCGTCCTTGAGCATCAACGTGCACATTAGGGCCGTAACCTTCAGCCATTTTCGATGTAGTGCATCCAGGACCATAGCCTTGACGAATGGGTTCAGCAAATAAAGGATCATTGGGGTTGTAATCCGAAGGAAACTGATCTTTATCGTAAAAGCTCCGCGAAAACGCGATGATTGTAAGGGAATGACTCACTCCGCAATCATTCCACTTGCTGATGAGCACCTTGATGAGTCGATTGATGAGCTTTTCATAATAAAGCTCTCCATCCGGCGCAAATTCCCACATCTCCGTTGACATTTGAATGAGCCAGAACAACCGACTGGAACGGGAGCGCACAATCATCTTGGTATCGGCACCCACAACACCACACAGAACTGGTTGATTGCTCTGAAGCAGCGACTCCACCTGAGAGCGGATGCCGAGAAGCTCAAGTGTCTTGCCCAAGTAAACGCATTTACCATACATCGCAACTTTGTATCGCCATATCTCTGCTCGCGATAGGAACTGGTCCTTGAACGTAAGCTCGACGAAATCCACCGTGGCTTCTCGAGAATCAACTTTCTGTTCAGCCAGCAAACAGAATCAACAGGAGAAACATGTCAAACACGAAGCGTCGTACGATGCGCATCGTACCTGGACAAGCACGTCATGGAATGCGTCGAGATTAAACTGAGCTGCGAGATCCTTGAGAATACTGATCTGCAAAAAACGAAAGCTGTGGGGATCTCTCCCGCTCAAAAAAGACTCCCACGTCCGTCACTGTTACCTGCAGCTTGCCACGAACAGGAGCAAGCGATCCCACTTGAAGAATAAGGCGCTCATGTTCACGATCTGGCTGAGTGATCTCCAGCAAATCGTTTACCTGCAGCCTCGGCCTTGTCAGATTGATGTCCACCCTCCGCTGAGCTTACACCACGCACCTTGATATCTGGGAAGCAGTCCGGATTGATCACCAACTCTTCGCCTGTGCCGTACTCAATGCCGTGCACCATCAGCGTGAATGCAATCTTCTCACTACCACGCACTGTGCTGGGGCGTTTGTTGCGACTCGAGCGCCTCATGGTCGGTCAGTCGATTTCTGGTGTCTCTATGGTTTGCGGAGTGTTGATTCGATCTGACCGAAGAATGCAGTGCCCTGATTGGACCAAAAAGCATTTCGGGCTAAATGATTGGTCAAAATAGGGATATAGGGCATATCCTGACACTAGTGTGGCGACACTATGATGCTCGCTCAATATACAACTCTTCCATCACTACCGTTGCTTCTTTTTCTTGTCTTTTGCCTTGCCTGCTTGCCCGGAGTCTTGCGCTCACAGTGTTTTGTTGCATGTCAGTGCTTGGTCCATTACCTGACTCCAGTTGGGAACACGAACGACATCGTCTCCCCGGGTGATAGCATCAATGATGCGACGGCACACCGTGGATCCGCTCAGCTTGAAATGATCGCGAAACGACTTGGTGTAATCCACCACTTTGCCACGACACTGCTCATAGAACATGCACGTCATTTTCTCAACTTCAACAAGAGCCTGGGAAACATTGCCTTGCATGGCATCCAAGGCGGCTTTGAACACTTGAGGAAACCAGGTCGTGGATGTTGTGTTATCATCAGCTTCGTCCAAGTGAACAACCATCTCCAACCCATTATTAGCGGTCGATGCTGATGCATCGGCGAGCTGACGACCAATTGAAGCACCAAGGTTCACGCAGTTCACGAACAGCTGCGCCAACAAGCCCGTCACTTCGTAGGTGTAACTGTTTACCCCCAAACTGCGAGTGTCGGCAAACTCCGCGTACTGCGCTGGCAAACCTGCATACACAATAGAGAGAGGATTGCGGGGATCGCGGACGGAAAGTGGAACAGATCCTTGAGGTCCACTATTCATTTCTGCTTCTGTGTCTCCCGTGATAACCAATGGATTGGCGTTCGGAGCTGCCGGCACCGGAATTCGACGTGGACAATTCACCATCAACCGCGGATCCGTCAACGCCTGTGAAACTGTCACTGGCAGCGCATCGCCGATCGTACATTTTCGATAAACGCTTTGCAGCAAATCCAGAGTCGCCTGATAACACACAAATACACACTTTAGTGCGATGTCAACAACCATTCCCCCCCCCACTCCATTTCATAGGCAGGACACGTACATGATGAGACCAGAAGATCGGATCCGCTGGGGCTTCAAGTTGACCCATGACTCCACCCAGTGAGTTATGAATCGTATCTGAGATCACAAGAATCATCAGTCTTTGTCTCAAAGCCAATAAAAACACTGGTGGCGGACTCACTGTGGATCCCTTGCTCAATGTTGGAAGCAATATCTTGAATTGAGGCCCCGACAAACAGCTGGCGCATGAGCGAGCTGATACTTGCGGTTGGTGGATAGATACCCGTAAGCCAATCACCACGCGGAACACATTGAGCGCAATTCGGTGTTGTGAGTGTTGACGCACTTGGGATCTCACAAAAGTGATTCAGCGGTGGAGTGTTCACGCATGTTCCACTGGTTGGAGTCCCGTTGATGAGAACTTGTCGATTTCTTCCTCTTGTTGATCCACCGCTTTCTTGAAGGAAAAGCGAACAAGCTTCCATACTGGGGCAATCCCCTTGCATGAAACGCGCATTCTCATCGACATAGTTCCAGTATGGGATGGTAATGCACGCAAACTCGCCACCATAACTGCGCAACAAGTTTTCAAACCCAAGAAGGAAGATGCGATGCCAATACAGAAACATGCAGGTTCGATGTGCCTCATTGGTCGTCCGAGTCTCCGTGTGGATCTCCACAAAACGTAAGTAGAGTCCGTCATCCATTGTGCGCGCGACAGCAGTCAAATAGAGTTGCTTTTCGACTGGAGTCAATGATTCCCAAGGCTTTCGGACACGTGGGCCACACTCTGAAATCACTTGCTCCGTGCCATTGGTTGCATTCTGGGCTGCTACACCGTGACGCCGGAATCCTCTCATTGAAAGCAGCAAAGCGCTTCCCAGCATCCACAACAGCAGCTTGGACATGTTTTGCTCAGTTGGTGTAGCGAAAGCCAATTGCTAAGTGAGCTCCGCCACATGGCGAGCGTCTTGCTGAGACGTGACAGCTGAAGAAGGAAGCTCATTTGTTTCTCGTTCTTCTGTGTCGCTTCCCGTGATCTCCATGATCCGTGATGTGAAGAATCTGGGACGTGACCATTCGGTGTCTTCTTGGTGATTGGCCAAAAATTGGTCAATGAGAACAAAAAAAGAAAACAGACCAAGCTCAAGATTGGATTGAGCATGTGGATCGCTCTGCTCGCGTTGTTCACAGTGGGGATCCCATTTCTTTACGTGTTTCTCACATGGGAACACGACATTGTGCGAAGGTGATCTTTTCTCTCCATTCTCTGCGATTTCTCCATGTAACTGAGTTCTTCCACTTTCGCAGCTTGATCGCCCTACCAGCCCCAAACGATTTTGGCTCGAAAGAGTTCGAGCTTCGCTGTCGCCTCTCTGGCCTGACGCGAAGAGGATGGCAACTTGTGATCTCGCAGATCGCTTGCCCTCGTATCACGCTTCAGGCGCCATTCCAACTCCTTCCAAGCGATTTTGCTACACTCACCACATGTCTTGGACTCGACACGATCGAACTGGACCAAGTTCCGTTCATGTTCCCGCAGGTTCTGATCAACTGCATGTTTGTTCAGTTGTTTGGCAACTCCAATTTCCCCACAAGTGTGCAAGACATCAAGTTGAAGGCAGTCAATATCACGTATTTGCGACCAATCCAGCTGCAATTCGAAGATGAAGACCCGGAACTGAGGGAAATCCATGAGCCGACGCTAAACGTGAGCTGTTTGATGTGCTGTTTTCCTGAAGGCTTTCACTTAATTGGTCGATTGCTTGTCTTTTTTTGGTGTCCAGTGCCACATGGTTCTTCACGAAAAGCGATTCGTCGAGAATGCCATCGAGTTCGCAGTTCAGACTGATTTGGTCGATCAAGATGGGACCTTATGGCAGTCCACGACGTACTTTTCAGTCCCATTTCCTACTAAGGATCGCATTGTGCCAGTGGAAAGCTCGGATGCAGCCCTCAAGAGTGAGTTCCGAGAACTATTTGCTAAAGGTTGTGCCAAGTCAACCTGGGCGTTCGCTTGCTCAAGACACAACTTCACCGAGTTCCGCCAGGTATTTATCCCTGTGCTTTGCCCTGCACATTCTGGGAGTCTTTGACATTCTTGACGGACGATGTGTGATACTTGCTGCTATTTCCATGGTGGGATCACAGCTAAGCACCACTCGATTCGCTGGGTCAAACGGAATCCACACGCCTCTCCTGTGGACTTTTGCGCGTGCCGTTGCCGAGCTGCATCGCAAAAAGCATATCCCTGTGATGCCATTTATGTGTCATTGCTCGTTCCAGTCAGAATTAACGCTTCCAATCGAGCAGCCACTAGTGTGCTCAACTGCTGTGGTGTCAAGTCCCAAAAAGGCTGATTCAAGCGAGAATGCCAACTTGCCCAACTCCGCGATTTGCTTTGCGGTCGGCAAGACGCAAACAAAGGAGGACGACGTATTGACTGGTGTGATACGCAGAGTTGGATGGTCTATTGTCGAATAGTGCAAATGAGAGTTCGACAATGAGTGTGAAAGTCACTTCGCTTTCTTCAATCCCTTGATATCGCTTTGAAACAGACATTCTAGCACCAAAATCCATCACCTCAAGATAGAGCACAGTGTGCGAAATGATCAACCGAATAACAGCAAAGACCATTCTATTGTGAAAGACGTGCTCGTTCTTGGATCAAAGGGTGAGAGCTCTGCAGAATTGCCTATGACAAAATGCACGAACTTGTATCCTGCACGCTGGTTCATGGTGTGGAAGGCGATACCATTAGTCAACAACACATGATGGTGCCAACTACAACTGAAAACTCTCATCAAGACACAGTAGGTGTATTGAACCCACCTGTTACCACCTGATAAGACGAAAAACAAAGGGAGATCGCACCATAGACGATCCTTTTTAGGGCAGGAGCTATTCCTGGTGCCAACAAACTGGTAAAGGCTGGAACAGACTTGATGTTGCAAGACCTCGCGAGTCGAGTTCAAGTGCACTTGTTCGCTGCAAGCGCGGTAGCAACATGCAAGCAATGATTCCAACCGAAGCCCACATGCGGGCACGCAGAATTGCGTATGAGAACCATTTTCTTTACGAATTGCAGATGTGCCATGTGCTGCCGTCAGTGAAACTGAACCATTGCCTTCTTGAGCTCATTCTTTCGTCCGATGCTGCAGAAGATGTTGACGAGTTTCGCCAGCGAAATCATGATTGGATCGCTGTTCTAGCGTGGATTGGTGATGTTGTTGGTCTTGCTTCTCTCTTCGTGGAACAAGGATTGTTTCGTACTATCCTTGGGAGCTTACACCTGGTTCTTTCGTTGCCCAATCTGGTGCTGGTGCTGGCAACATACAACACTGATCTCGTCAAGTTGATAATCCAGTTCTGGCAATTCTGGCTTTTAATGACAGTGAGTCTGCTTGTGGGCCTGACGTTTGCAGCTGTCTTGAGGGATGCGCGAGCATCCACCGGAATCGTTTTTTTCTTGACCATGCTCACTTTTTTTCTTGGGGATGCCAATACCAAGAGTCGATCGGTTTTTCATTTCTTCATGCTTGCGTCGTGGCCGCTTCTGACAGCAATGTTTTTTGCTGTTCTTCTTCACGGTGCAAAAGCAGCTGCTTTTACATCATTTCCGATAATGAACGTGCAAGTGGCAGACTCGGAATTCCTTCTTCATGCTGGCTTCATCCTGTCCACCTATGCATTGCCGCGCCTTGTGGACAGTTGGTCATGGCTTCGAAACACTGGCAAGAGAAACGATGTCAAATGTCTTTCAATTAAGCCACATCACGAGATCATCAACGTTTCCAGCACCAAACACCACACAGCTGCGCGAAATGTGGAAGGAGATCTGTGTGGCCAACGACCGATTACGAATGGTTTCAGTCAATTAGCCATGACCCGTTTACATCCGACTTCAGTTGACTCTAGGAAAACTATGCTGCATCCCTTCAAGATTCCACCTCCTGGGTACCTTGTGGCAATTCCTTGGTTGGGGTATGTCGGTGTGACCGTTCTCGTTTTTGCCCTGCTGCTCATGCGTTGTGACTTCCGATTCGCTACCAACAAACTGCAACGTGCTCTTGGGCTGATGGCGCTTGCTTTCTCCTTGGTTTTCTCTTTGAGTCATGCGATGTGGTGTCAACGAAGTCTTCTTCGACTGTTGACGTTGCAGGTGGACTGGATTCTCGTGACTGTTGAGTTCACACTGCTGACTCTGTGTGCATGCGATATCTTGCGATGGAATCACCGCGCTTTGATCTGTGCGACGGTGTACGTGTGGCACCACTGGTACCTCTACCAAGACACTCTGCCTCCTATCACGAAAAGTGTTCTACGCTGTCGGATCTGGTTTCGAACAACTGTTCAGGTCTTGCTACTGCTGTATTTGGTTGTGATGGCCCAATGGTTGTTTGTGTCGCAGCCAATCTATGACCATGGTCCAGAGACTCTACAGAACCGCGTGCTGATTGATGTAGCAATCTCCAAAGAGAGCAGTTTTCGCGTTCGATGCGTCGGACTGTTTGTGACTAACTTAGTCGTTCATTTCTTCTGGATGCTACGTGGTATTTGGCGTCAGGTGATGCTGCGACCCAACACGTTTCGTGTCATGCAGAGCAAAGTGCACTTTTCACTTGGCCTCCCAACGGCTAAGACATCTCCAATCCGCAGGTATCTCATCCGAGGCAAAGACGGCTCCAACCACACAGTAACCGTGACCAAATCGATCACTCGAGCCAGTACGATGCGAAGTGTTCGGAGTTGGGTCTCTACCAAGGTGCTGGCTAGCAATAGTTAAGTAGATGCAACTCACTCTTATCCAACGATGTCATGCTGCTACACTGCTACTGGCTTTGGTCTCTTGTTCAACAACGCGCTACATCGGTGGAGCAGCAATCAAGAGCGACTGAAATCTTAAATCAACTGGGTTGTGCGGTTGACAAACAAGTGGGCCATCCTTGAAGTTGTCTCATATCGTGCCCAAGCATGTGGTTCAACAATCCTATGCTCTTCCACAGCCAGTAACTTAAGTCTTTTCATACAATAGTTCGGAGAAGACGCCATTGATTTTGACAGGTGTAAAGAGTCATACGTCTTGACAGACCGACTGATTAATAGTGGTGAGAGCTGCTCTACAAAGACACGGCACTCTCGCTCCCTTTTGCAATGGCACAGGCGACAAAACCAGGTCGGTAGACTCCTCAACTTCTTGACCCTTGGGGTCCACTTCTGTGAAATGATCTCTGTTTCCGAAAGTATACAGTTCCTGCCCTGTGATTGCAAGGCAAAGACCTGACCCGTTGCGCACAGTACACAGTCAGTCAATTACACTAGTACTAGCAGTACTAGAGGACCTGATCCGTTGTGCCAAATACACTTAAGTGTATTTGGCATCCTCATGGTGTTGTCCTCGACCTGAACGACCGACCTCGTCACGCCAAACAGCATCAAGTGATCGACAGTGCTCCATGCTGCTATCAAAATAGCTCCAGTATCCAAAGCACGGCAACCTTGCTGTGTTGTGCTGTGTGTGTTGCTTGGTTTGTGCGATTTGTTGTTGTTGTTGCTCCACGTCAGTGCAAGTATCGCAATCTTCCTGATTCAACAATCGACCGCTCTCTGTAAGGGAGCGATTGTTCTTGTAGAGAGATATTTGCAGCTTCACTGTTCATTTCAAGGTTTCGGTGGAGTGCCGAACTCTACCCCCACATGTCGCACAAAAGTGCAAGTCACTTTTGCCAGCATGCTCCTTGAGCAGTTAGCACTCACTGTCAATAGCGCAATCGCAACAAGAGCAAGAAGAGAAATCAGCTGGGCTGGCTGGGTGCCGTGGTGATGACATTACTTCCAGTGTTTAATCTGCCGCCTCCGGCGCACCCTTCAGACTGTGCCACTCCTTATCGTATCAATAGCTCCGTGCGTGAGCCGTCATCGAGCACTGGTAGCTCAAAAGGCAAACCGGACCACGACGCCAAGATGCACATGCACGTCAAGATGAACATGAGTCTTCTGGACATGAAGAACACGCGCATGACCATGACGATAGACGACCAAGCAACCCTGCGTGACGACGAGATCGACATGACGAGACGCGCAGAACCATTTGCACCGGCGACTGGCGCCATTCCTAAGCGCCAAGTGAGCAGCAAACCTGTGGCCAAATCCAAAACCAAGACTCGAGCGAAACCTTCCGCCGAGTTGATTGAGATTCGACGACTTCGTCATCTCGAAATTGTGCGACGAGGGAGGCAACGTAAGAAGAAAGAGATTGAATCCATGCGTTATACTTTGGATCAACTTGAAGCAACGTTGGAGCGACTCAAAGGACACACAGGGCATACCGATTCTCGTTTTCAAACGCGAGAACTACTGATTCAAAATGCGACCCAGTCGTTCCAAATGGCGTACAATGCTCTCATGGACGAGACCGTTAGTCTGCGCGATGCAAATGCTGAAATGAAGAAGCAAACGTTGAGCTATGAGACGTTTCTGGAGCAGATGCGCCGCTTCACCAAAGACTTTGGGGTGTTGGATTCGATGAGTCGAGCGTTCTACACACCTCTTCCAATGATTACTGTGGATCGCATCCGGCATGAGACATGGCAGGAAGGTGACTCCTTTTTCAGACGAATGAGCCAAGATAACTCATCTCCACACGCGGGAACTCTGAGTATGATCGAGAGCTGGGGATGGGAGCAAAAGGCACGCAATCGAGAAGGCGACAAAGTGGTTTTCCACTTCTTCAAAAGATTCCATTCCATCAACGTCGATTTGCTCATGGAACGAAGCTGGCATATGTACATCAACTTGGAAGCGTACAAACTCATCTATGCAACCACCCAACGACTCGATATCCTTCAAGAGATCGACCAAGATACTCTTGTAATACAGCGTGAACTGCTTTCCCATCAAGTTGTATTCCGTACGATTTTCCTGCTGTGTCGAATCCGCATCGAAAACGGATATATGATCTGCTTTTACTCTCTCAACCCGAGCGAGCAAGAAGATCCTACTTCAGTCTCTAATGGCCGAAGAGTGAAGTGGTTGTTCATGCGATACTGGCTTAAGTTCATTGGAGATCCCAGTGGAGTTGGCTGCGAAGTGAAGTTTGGCGGGTATCTGCTGAATGAGCACTCGCTGAACTATGCAAACTACTGGATCTACGAAATCCTCTTCGCAGCAGTCAGATGGGAGAGCAGTGCGGTGACACCGGCAATTTGTGTCGCGCCAGATGCGGAAAGCAAGCTTATCAAGAGAAGGGGCCAAGAACAGCAGTAACATACACAAAGGAGATGTAGCAATAGCGAGTGAAAATGGAGCTGACAGATGTGTAGCGTATCGGTGTTTCTTATGTATGTGACCTTGTTGCAATAGCATAACGACAAGGAGACAAGACTCTTGCGTGCTCAGATTCTGCCTGGTTGTTCAACCTATTGATTCTTTCCATTCGCTCCGTTCGTTGATTGCGTCTTTTAAGAACTCTCGTATATGCTTCACACGATTCGAGAGGGTGACAAAGCATGGCATCACTGCCTTGGTTGCTTCTAGTGCTTCTTCAAGATTCCCTTCAACACCATCCAACCATTGTACGATCTCCATTTGGCCATGTTTGGCTGCAAGAAGGACTGCCTGAGAAGAACATCCTTCCCGACGCAATGCATGGAGAAATCGAACAGCATGCTGATGTCCCTTCGCACACGCACTATCCGTCGCATCCTTTGTACATCCTTCGTGCCGCTTAGCGTGAAGAAAAGCAACAATACTCAAGTCTCCGTTGCCCGCAGCAAGATCCATTGCTTTCGTGGTGCACCCTTCTCGGCGGTTCTCATGAAGGAACTTAACTACTCTCAGATGACCATTCGCCGCAGCACAATCCATGGCTTTAGTCGTACAGCCTTCTTCGCGATTTGCGTGGAGATACTTGACTACACATAAATAACCATTGGTCGCTGCTTGATCCACGCGGAATACGACAGGATTCTCGCGATATTTTTCTCCTTGCTCTACATATCTCGATTTCCAATAACTATTTCCGACGATGATTCGCTGCGACCCTTTCCTACTTTGACGTGCTATGTAATTCTCCGAGGCGACAAAATTGTAGCGCCGATGGTGCAAATTGCATCATCTTGATGTTAGCTCTGGAAGATATAAAAGATGAGCTCAACTCGAAAGGGACACGTCTACAAGATCATCTGCTCTAAGAGCAATCATGTGTACGTTGGGTCAACATTCAATGCTCCGCGGACTCGTTCTGCTTCTCACAAATCCCATTGGAATGGATGCAAGGGTTTGTTCGTTTACGATTGCTTCAGTCGATTCAAGTGGAGCGATCTGAAGATGGTTGTGATTGAGACGTATGACGTTGTGGACAAGATGCACCTTGAGATGCATGAGCAGCTGTGGATCAACAAACTCCGAGCGGTGAACAAATCTCCATCGTTCTCGATAATGCGATCGAAGAAGGGTTCCTCACAGACATACTCAAAGAAGATAGCGCGTCAAGCTATATTACTAAACAGTCGAGCAAGCCACAAGTTGGCCCATCAGAGACTCGAAAAGACTTTGAGGCATGGTTTGCGAGCTGTGATGACACTCTTGACTTGCTTCTTCAAGTCCATGTGAGGCACTCTTTTTTTTGACACACAACATGCATTGCTTATGGGTTTATCTCTATAGGGCGACTAAATACTACTCATTAAGACGCAATCATAACGCTACGATACGGTTTAGCTGATTCACGAGCATCGTGGGCGCGATACGCGCAAAGACGACAGAGAAACTAGACGAAGAACCGACGCACTGGTTCTCCATTGTGAAGAGTCGGTGGGAGAATGTTCGGTCGCGCGTTGTGCACTCTTGAGTCAGTGAGGTGAGCCGTCACGACGAGGTGTCGCTCAACATTGTTGACCACAGGAAGGGCCAGCTGCGCGGCATTCTGCAGACCGCCGAGCGTCACCCCAATGGCGAGGAACTGCTGCTGGTTATTTGGCGCCAGCATTATATGCCCAAAGCGGCCTCCTGCCAGTGGTGGCTGGAGTCTGCGCACGACATCGTCTACAAATGAGCTGGCCGTGATATGTGGTGGTCGCGTTCGCAGCCATCGAGGCGCTTGAGCCGAGTTCAAGCCGTTTGCCGCCGCCACGAACGCGTTCACGTTGTCTTCTTGCCAATCAAACAGGAAAGCCGGATCATCGACGTCGATCTGGATTGACGACAAGTATGCATCAATCTACCACAACGTAACCATCATCAATATCGTGAGCCTGGTACTGCAGTCCAACAGCATATCATACACACCACTCACCAATCGGATTGCCGCGCGGAAGGAAAAGACGTTGTGCAGCCTCTCGTCGAACGAGTCAGCCGAGATTAGCGCGCACGAAGGAGTAGCCTTCATTCGCTTTGTCGTGCGCTTCCACCAGTCTGCGATGCGACGTCTTCTGCCTCGCTCGCATCTTCATTGGTTCCGCTTTCTCCTGTTGTTTCTCAGGCTGAAGTGCGGCAAGGAACGTTCTCACGTGATGTGTACCACATCACAAATATCATCACTCACGCTTCTGATCCGCCAATTACAATAAATCAATAGAATACTCGGTTCCAGTGGTGTACCAATCGACGCAAATCATATTTACTTTGATAGATCGATTGCAAATTGGAATCACTCGTTGACTGGTGGTGGTGACAGGTGTCGACTCTACGCTCCAGTTTGACTGGCTTCGTCATCATAACGCGACACTTGTCGGTGCTTCTCCATAGGAATCCGAGGCCTTGTGACGTCAAGCAAGCCGTCCTTCTCACATACTCCAACCGATCGATGGATGCGTCAATTGTTTAGGATGACACGGACGCCCATTTGAGGCGCTACCACAAGAACAAGAAAGACCTATGCGGTCAGCAGCCCGACCGGAGGTGTTGGTGGCTCTGTTGACAGGGCAATCAACGAGTCGAGGCAAGCCGATTTGATTCTTGCAACGAATGGGATGGATCACCCTGTTTTGCCCCGATGGACACACGAACTGTTTTGCCAACGTGAAGAACTGATGCCGGCAACTTCAGACAAGCCGCGAAAAACCTCTAAACAGTCCGAACTTCGGCAGTTTTGCTTCGCCAGCTGAAGCCACCAGCTTTGTCGTGGAAGCATCGTCGTGGGTTCAACACCTCCGAAACAAACACATCCCACTGCTGCGCATCAACTCGACCAGGTCATCATCTTCCACCCGTCACCGTCACCGTCACCGTCACCAGCCTGAAGGTGAACGTCGTCATAACTCCTGTGTGCTTTGCTCGACCTTCTCGCTGGGGAATTCAAAGGGGACTTGGTGGCCGGGCTTCTGGCCTTTCACGAGTACAAATCCAGTACATGCAGGCTGTGGCTTGCGTGTGTCTTGCTGGTGGCTCCGTTTCCCATGCTACTCGTGCTGACTCCGATTCTAACGATCCCTTTCCAGTCACCCGGCGATGACTGGAGAGCCAACGCGAGGTTTTTTGTTCAGGTGCTTGTCGCGAAGCTGCTTGCTGTGGTGGGTGACCAGAGGCAGCGCGTTTACTACGTTGGAAGCATGGGAAAATCCTTTGATGAGCGCGCTGGTGGTGTTGAGCTCGGTCTTCTGGTTCCCGATGCTGTTTGGCAACATGGCAGCCAATTTGTTCGCGTTTCCGTTTGTTGTGATCGTGATCACGCTGGTGGTCAAGTGCAACAAGAACCGACACTATCGGTTTAATCAAACTATAAAGCAAAACCTGAATTCCTTGTCACATCGTCCTCAAACTTTGCCGCACCATGTGTCGTTCAAATCAAGCAGCAACATCAAGCTCAGCCTTTTTTCAACCATGACACAACAGAAGCACACCAACTGGCGAAAGCACGATCAACCAGCGAGTGCAAAGAGAACCGCGAAGGTGTCGTCCAGTAAACGTGTAAGAAAAAGCAAGACTTGCGCAAAGTATTTGGAGAATGAGGGTCGCATATGCAACAACCCAGTTGAGCCGATCGGTAAGACGTACTGCTCCAGGCACAAAAACGACAAACCAGTGTATATAAATGCGAAGATCACACAAGACGAAGTTGAGCTGCTCGCTTTCGTTCGAGAACATGAATGTGTTGGACTGGCAATGCATCACCTGTCTCTGTGGATTGAACAAGAGGAAGCAGAATCGACTGTTGATGAAGAGACTCTCCGCGAATTCGAGTTCAATTATGCAGGACAAACCGACTTGAACAGGTTCGCACGCACGTTTGGCAAAAACAGAATATAGATCAAATGGTAGGAGAGGCATGTTAAAGAAAATGACTATTAGGAAGATTCTTGCATTCAATCGCACGCACAACACATACGGCAAATAGCGTGTTTGATCAATCAAAACACGCTGCATCAGCATTCAAGATGCTACAGTGGAACATCTCCATTTTGTCGTCGAGAGAGACTTCCGACCAAAAATCTTGAAAGTCATACGATGCATCGATCCATTTCTTCTTCAAAGCAACCATACGCGCCACTCTTGCCTGTAGATTCAAACAGCGATAGAACGGACGCTCTAAACTAGTGAATGTCAGAGCACTGCCATCCACGTCACCAAACGTTGTCCGGACATCGAAGCGGCACGGCTTCTTCGACAACGATACGCTGCTGAGGAGCACTCGTGTCTGCTCCGCGCTGATCACTTTGTTGCCGTTGCGGCCCGCGAGATCCATGAGAGGGGTGCCTCGGATAGATGGATCGAAGAGCTTCAAACGGAAAGCGTCCGTGTCGTCGCGAATGAAGCTGATTTGGAAATGATCGAACGCGTATTCCAAAGGCTTGAACAGTAGCAACCCATTCCTCACATTGTCAATGTCAGATATCTGCATCATCACAAGTGACAGATGTTCGTTGCTGCGACGAAACAAATGCGACTTCTGAAAAGCAACATTGAGCAGCATACATCGCACCCAGGATTTCTTTCGGTTGTAGCATCCATAGAAGTTGCACAAATTGTCTTTGAAATCTCTGTTTCGGTCAGTGAGAGTCGTTGGGGCATGTGTGAGAACTTGGGGTACACTCGCTTCAAGAAGAGTCATGGCTGGGGAGCGAAGGTCGTCATACGGCGGAACAACAACCAACAGAGCATGATCTTCATCTGGTCCAAGGCCAACATCTTCATTTTCTCCATCCTCCCCTTCTTTCAACGAACGCGACGACCTGAGATTAGTGGGAACATCTACAGTATTCGCATCCAATGCTGTCTTGTCGGCGTAGATGAGGAGATCGGATGCATCACAATGCGATAGCTTCCTGGGTTCTTCGCATGCACAGCATCTCTGAAGCGACGTATTGTACTCGAAGGAGGAAGATCAACCGCATCAGCATTTGTTCCCTTGTACGCCACCCCATCCTGATCGACAAGAACAAACCACACTTCCCTTTCCGCCATGTGGCTTTTTGAAGAAAAGACACCCACAGAACAGGCAGCTGTCGCTTGTATTTCGTACTTCAACAAGCAACGGTTTAAAAAACAAGTAACAGAACGAAATCTATTTACTAATATAGACATGACATAAAATGAATGGATATTATATATCTATCCGATACCGATGATACTGGTTATGTTGAAGATGTCAAGCTTCATGAACTGGTATATATCGATTCCTGGAGTAATGATACTGTATCGGAGTATCCGAGATTAAACAAGCCTTCCGCATCCGAATTGATACAAGTGTTTGAAGAGATTGATTTGATTAGTGCAAGTATCAAGAAGTGTCAGAGTAACAAGGAAAAGTACACTAAGTAGGAAAAACACGTATTTTGTCGTATCCGTCATAATATTTGAACACAACTCCATCGACTTTGTCGTTCCGGATGTTCTCAATGATTGCTTTACGCAACATACGGTTATGTCCAGTATCGATGCACCATTGTTTGTATCTGGCATTCAGTATCGATTAATGGAATTTCGAGATGATCTCCTTTGCTAATAAATCCATCTTTGAGCAAAGCTTCTCTATCGTTTGTAAATAAATCTTCATTGAAGTATTTTGAAGTGGATGTTTCAACCTTCTTTGAGCTAATTCAGAGCGAAGATACTCCAATTCTTTCATTATCAGATCGATTCTATCATCTTTTGGAGCAACTTCATCCACCTCAGGTCCTCTGTATCGTCTGATTCTATTCGTGATTACTATATTAACGAAGCAAAACTTCTGTATTCAAGTCGTAAAAATTTCTCAATGAGTCAGGTCGATTGTATTGTTTGCTATAAAGATACAACATACTCCATAATCCGCAATAGTCATCATATGTTCCTTGATACTGTTTGTCATTATATTTCATAGCACCAAGAATTCTTGGAGGTCCCCAGCCCATCGAATCGAAGTATTCATTGTTGCCATACAAACCCAATGCCCATCGCCTGACTCTAATCGGAGTAATATAATGTAGCTTCCATTACCTAATGGAGCTGTGATAGCCCGACGGCTAGAGAGCCTGCTCTCAAGCCTAGGGCTCTCGAGCTTCGCTCTAATGTTTCTGAAATCTACTATACCATCGATATGAACCTTCAGTTGACTTGCGAGTTCTTGTAGTTCATTAGCAGTCGATTCACCAAATTTGTTTAATCTCAAAATCATTTTCTGAAATCGTTTTGCGGTAGGATTAAAAGCTGGTGTATGGGACATTGTAGATAAATGAACGGTTGAAATTAACGGAAAAAGTATTATTACGAGCAACGACTATAAAAACTATTGGAACTACTTACGTGCTCCAACTGAAGGGTGCGATGATGATTTATTGAAGAACGGTGCAGATTGTTATCTTGCTCCAGATGATGTATCAAGTCTTAATTTCTCACAAAGTGGAAGTAATCCTGCAACTTCAACACAAGGAGATGGTTTTGTTAACAATTCAGTCAATGCTGCCTCGACTGTAGCTACTGGTTTAATTCCGGAAACAACTCCAGCTCTTAATACCGGATTAATGCAACGTCTATTGTGGAACCCACAACAAATTGGCACCTCTGATGCCACTGGAGCAACGATTACAGCAACAAACCCTCTTGGTTGGCCGACAACACGAAGTGGCGCTATTCTAGCTAAAATTCAACAGCAAGGTACTGGTGGATATGTAGCAGGCGTAACGACCGCTGCGTTTAGTTGATCTCCATCCAATCTTCAAAGAATTAGATCTAGTTGCAAATCCTCAAATCAAATTAACGATGACGTTCAGCACTCGCTTTGACGATATCACAACCGCTACTGGTGATTTAATGTGCTTATCCTCCGTCTCTCTAAACGGTTGCTCAACTGTTCCGGTAATCATAGCAAGTGCGGCTACAGGTAATCCAAATGCTGGGTAATTAACATCTGGAGCAGCTGGTTCACTTCGAGTTGCTTTTGGCGTTATGTCCAACAACATTACAGTGATCTCGACTTCTGGTCAAATCTTCCCATTCACAACTACTCGTCTATACATTCCGTTCTATGGTATTGCTAATCAAAGTCAAATCGTTGCTAAACCTGTTAAGAAAGTCAATTACCTCGATTGCCACTCACAGTATTTCAAATCGCGAGCTGGCACCGGCCAGCAGAACTCTCAACAAAACGCTGCGTTGCGAGCTTACAGAATATCAAATACGTTGCTTTGATTCCATTCAGCGAAACCAGCAGTGGTCATTTCGTAAGTGCAGCGAATACTGAACAATTCCAATCTCCATTCGATTCTGCTCCATGGACTTGCCAGCCAGGAGCAAGCATTTGCATTTCCAAGTATTGGTTGGCAATGAAAATGTCTTTAACAAAACGGATGATTACTCAAGAAGCTTGAAGCTATTAACGGAGCTCTATCTCATGAGATCAGCAATGGATTATTTGATTCGTTCAAATGGGATGTTGGTCTGCGCATGCTGATCGCTGACTGCTCTCGTTTAACCAATCCAGATGTGCCTCAATCTATCCTTGTCTCCGGTACCAACACTTGTAGTCAAGGTATGAATTGTCTGATTCTCGTCGCATACGGTCGTTCTATGTCTATTGATCGTTTAACCGGTGAAGTGGTTGAATATGAGTAGATTGGTCCGAACGAAGTTCGAAGGGTCTTTGCCCGACGAACGAGTTTAGATCGAAGATCGAAGGGCGCAAGCACGAGATCGAGATCTCTTAGTTTGCTGATCGTCTGGTCTTCATACCAGTCTGCCGACAAAAAAGTGACCAAAGCTTACTTGTTTTGATTGTTATGCTTTAGCTCCATCTCAAGTTGCTTCACCCGATTAAGTATTTCTTTTATCATGCAGAAGTTTATTGCTGAGATTTTACTGTAATCAATGGTCATCTGATATACTTCTATATCATCTTCATCCACTTTCTTCAAATTTTCATTTGGTGTCATTGAGAGTAAGTTTATGTATCCAGCTGCATACAAGTCTTGACTAATGAAACCAATCTTTGGAATTGCTTCATCTGACCCTTTGTATTTGTATTCAGAAACGTTTAGATCATAGAATTTATCGCAATAGTCAGTGTCCAATTCCCCAATAATATCTTTGCATCTAAGATCCGATGTACAATAAACCGATGAACACTGAATCGGACCACCAAACATAGCAGCTACTGACACTGTAACAGGACCCAATTGATTTGTAGTGTATGCTGTAAATGTCCCAGTAGAATATAAAGATCCGCCAACATTAAAAGTATTTGAAATAGATCCGCTAACATGTAAAGTTGTACTCGGTGATGTTGTACCTATTCCCAGTCGTCCATTTGTATCAAGAATCATTTTAGTTGAGCTATTGACTCCGAATCGCAAATCATTATTAGTCAAATTGCCCATCCAAGTTGTACTTGTTGCGTTGTTCCTGAGTTGATCTCAATACAAAAATCTATTGGTGAAACATTGTTTGACTCCAAATCAAATTCTTTCTGGGATGAACCATCAACATAGTTTGCGGAACCAAAGCAAGTAATTCCAGCGTTGGCTGTAGCACTGACTGCGAGAGCTAATATAGATGATGAATTCGAGAATCATCAAAGTGCGATATCCTAATCTTAGGGGTAACTCTATCAAATCAGCTGGTCATATTAATCAAGAAAGATTATTGAAAACTCTAAATGGTCTTGTACTTCACGAAAAAAAGGCTGCAGGCTCAGGTTTGAAATCACAATTGAGCAATGCTCAAGAGCCCTTACCTTCGGGCAAATACCCTAAAACTATGGCTGAGGCGAGAGCGAAAAACAAAAAGCCAAAAACGTTTGCATTGTAGAACCGTAACCGAATGTTGGTCGGCCACAGAGTAAGGTTACTCCCATTTATTCAATTTCTTTTGAAATTCTTTTATTCTCGAAATATAGATGTTTACGCAAATATGAACACTTACGTTTCGGTCAGTTGTGATGAGCTAACAGATGCTCAGAAAAAGAAGTTTTTAAAGACCTTAAAAGTCTCTTTTACTGTGAGCCAAGTTAAAGTCCCTTCAAAGGAGTTAGCTCTACATCCTGAAAACGCTAAAAAATGGAAAAAGGCTGCTCAAGCTGGTAAAGGAGTATCAATTGTATTTTCACCATGTGAAATGGCTGCTTCGTTAAATATGGAAGGAGACGCTCTTACGAGATCTGGATTGAGTGGCAGATCGCTATGGAGTTGGATCAAGGATAAAGCATGGCCTTGGTTGAAAGAGAATGTTTGGCCTGTAGTTAAACCACTTGTATCTGGTGTTGTTGATCAACGCGCTCAAGCTCTTGGGGCTTATAAGGACAGCCAAGATTAGTTAATGCTGTTCGAGGTGAAGTAAAGAATCATGCTGGTGTGGGTTAAAAAAAGGGTCTCCTGAAATGAAAGCAAAGATGGCTAAGCTACGCTCTATGAGAAAGACAGGTGGAAGCTTCAGGCTTTTATAGATTAGTCTGTATTCCAGTATCTACTCGTATAGGGATGACACAAGTCGTTCCTATCGTAGAGAAGTTTCCTGTATTTTTTTCGATCTGATCAAACGGAACATTGAATACCTCTTCTAAGCGAGATTTGAATCTTTTATCAATGATCAGATACTTGAATTTCATATATGGATTAATCTCAATCAGTCGCTGATTGATGCGGTCAAATTCGTTTATCGTCGTTAATCTGACTTTGGTACATCTTTGGTTCAATATTCTCCTGAGCGAGTATTCTGATCTTTCTATGAACAACAGACAATTCTTTCTTAAACATTTGTATTTGTTGTAAGTTATAATGATGACTGCAATATTCACCTCGTTTTGCCTCTCTGGTGCACTGCTTGTGTTTTTTGTAATGGATTTAGACGTCATGTTCTTTAAGCTCTGCTCTATATGGTATTATCTATTTTTCGAATCGAAGTTGTTTCTTTCTAATGCTGACATCCTATTCTTGTTAATCAAACGAAGGTTGGCTTCTGGCTCCCATGTGTTATCACTATCATCATATCCTTTCCATTTCACTAGATACTTAGTTTTACCGTTTCGTTGCTTCTTGTGATCCAGGATCTTTTCCACTTCAAACACAGCATTGTTCTCTATTGGTGCATTAGTTGTGGATGCTTGAACAGTTTTCAAGTCATTGACTGGTTTGTATAGAACATGATTATTCTTTGATCTAATACGCATTTTTAACCCATCTAATCCGATAACTTCATACACAGTTTTTGAATATTTCGCTCCTTCTTTATTAAATGGTTTTGGCTGTAGCTTATATCGCAGAATAGAACAGTTGGAATGTATTTTTGTACTTGCTTAACCACTCGTTTATCATGTTCTATTTCATCAAAAATAACCCTCCCCTTCCATTTCATTTGGTGATGCTTTTATGGATGAATGAGTCGTATCGTTGTAGTTAGAGATAGCGTCATTCCGAAGTTTCTGTGTGAGCTTTTTGAAACCTATTCTGTCCTGCATCTTCGTTAGTCTTGCCTTTATAGTTCTGATAAAACGATCTATCTTTCCAAGTACTGTGTGGTCACCTGGAATAGAATTAGCGTGCGCAATTGAATTTTTATCAAGAAACATTTCAACTCTATCATTGGTAAAGTCAGATCCATTATCTGACATCAATGCGGTCACTTTATTCTCTGTAATGAATTGATCAATAGCTTTTTGAACTGTATGTTTGTTTTTCAATATTTTTGCGTATCCAATGCGGCTGTTGATATTAACAGTCATTAAGATGGGTTGCTTTTGCCAGAATGCAGGATCCTTTTGTCATTCGTTGGGATTGTTGCTTGTGATGTTGAATTCAGGAAACTTCTTTCGTTGATTAGAGTATTGTTGGATGCTATTCTGTGTCTTATACCATTCTTTGACTTGTTCTAATGTTGTGCTTTTGTCAATTGCTTTTTCTTTATTGTATAGCTTGTTAGCGGATATGAAACCAGTTTTAGGTGAAAAATAGAGCTTATTGAGTAGCGTAGACGGTTCCATTTTATGTACTTATACTAATGAAATGATACATTTCGTGTGAGATTAGTCCTCTTGGAAACTATTTGAGTTTTCGAGTTAATATTAATCGAAAATACCTCACTTAAATCAAATAAAATACGTTCTCCATTAAATAGTTTCAAGTATCGTTCATAAGTATTATTCTCCAATAGCTTACCTTTTTAGAATCAATATCTTCCGCCAAACACATAACTCGATTCATAATGTGTTTACTGGAATCTAATACTTGAATTCCCAGATGAATTGGGCTAAAATGTTGAGTCAATGCTTTATGCTCCTCGAAAAACGCTAGTTTATCATTAATTGGCGTCCTTGAAATCATTTTGTGAATATTCTTACAAGTATATTCATCAATTTTCTTTTGACCCCCGCTGACAAGTCCTTTTTGCTTGACAATTGGTTTCATTAAAAGCTTACCATATGAACTGTTCATCACTAGTTTAATAGCATTTTGCAACGCATTGCCTTCCTTTTTGTATTTAAGGCGTGCATTGAACATTTTTCGGAATGTTTTAGAAATTTGATCATTAGCCTTCATTCCAATATACACCTTCGATAACCGCATATTTATCATCCTGAAATCTTTCAATATCTTCAAGCGACTGTTTGCGGATGATCATTGTTTTACCAACGATAGCATTGGTAAAGTTGCGAGAACCGTTGTCATAGTAACTCAACAATGGAAAGTGGCGTTTCTTACCAATAGAGTCAAAGCGAACACGAGCAACATAGTAATCAGCATCTGACGGAATTGCATCTTTAAATAGCTTTGCTCTTCCCATTACATAACCGGGTAATTCAACCATAGCTGATGGATATAGACTGACAGCATCAAAATCAGCAAGTTTATGTTTTGCATGAGTTTTTCATTGTCTCTAGTCATAACACGACCACCAACAGTAGCTTCTCGTAAAAAGCCAAGCAAGACAGAATTCATTTCATAGCAATCGTCAAAGCAGCCTTCGTTGTGCTGATATGCTAGTGATAGAGATGATACGCTCAAGAATCGATATACATCCAGGTTGTATTCGTCAAATACAAGCTTTCGAAATGCTTCAAAACATACCTTCAATACATCCACATCACGATTGCAATAATGAGCTGCATACATCTCACAATCAAATTTTCCATCTCTAATCGCGCCAATGTTTGAACCATTAGTCAGTAGAGTGTCTTTATCCTTATACGAGTCTAGATATTCAAGTGGCCAATCAGATTGAAAGATATGTTCGTTGATTAAATTGTGTGGAAAACACTCTTTTTCTAGCGAAAGGGAACCTGATGCATCTTTGAACATTTCAGGTAGTTTACTAAGCCCACATGAAAGACAACTCATAGTGTCCTTGATCACAATCTCACGTCCTCATAAGAAACCGTTTGCTTGTTTAACTTTAGTACCTGAATCAATAATATTGGTATCTCTAGCGCTGTAAGCCAAATGCTTTAATAGAAATATAGAATCGAATCCCGCATTATGCGCCCATAGCAGATTACAGCTATGTACAGGGAATTTGACTGCACAATCAAACCCAGGTATGTATTCAGTTTGACTGGAATTTGGAATAACGAATTCACTAATGGATGTATCGATACTTGCAATACAATAAGAAACACCATATGGAACGTGTCTATTGTCTATGACGAGTGTTTCAAAATCAAAATAGAGTATGTTATATCTTGTTACATCGACAGTCTTTTTGGTTTTCTCATCAAACTTTCTAAATGGAGCTTGACCAAGTTTCAATTCTTTGTTCTCTACACGTCCCAATTCTCTAAAGTTATTATCGCTAAAGTCATTCTCATTCAATGATCTAACCTCCTGATATTTATTGTTAAGTAGAAAAGGCATATTTTGCTGAGTAATTGTTTCCTTTTGCGTTTCACGATGATGGTATAGATAACTGATTACCTCACAACTATCAAGCAATCTAATTCGTTTGGAGTTGGAAGATACTCGTCCATCCTTAACAATGAAATCAGCTCGTTTATGTTCTTCTACTAGCTCTGGATTATCAAGAGCTGCTTTGGCAATATTAGTTGGTTTAATGGCAAATAAAGATTCTCCAACAGAACCTAGTTTGATTACATCTTCGCTTTTAACTCCATAGAATGAAGTGTTATTATGTGCTCGACCTGTTTCCTTCTTTAAGCAGTATTTTGGATTGTGATTTGATTTTGCAGTTTGCTAGCCTTGAATCTTTCTTTTCTATCTTCACTATGTGCCCTATCGTACTCTCTCTCTGCTTCTGTAGAATTTACTCTCTGTTCTTTTCATAATAGCGTTTCTTCGCTGCAATAAGCAAAGCTTTGTTACGTTCGTAAAAGTCTTTAGTATAAACCATTTTCTCTTGTTATGTATATATATAATCAAAATGTATCTTAAGATAACTTGGAATTTGCATATTAAGAATATTCACAAATCTGTGAGTTTTCTTATAGGGGGTACCCTTGCTGCTTTTGAAGGATACTCTGTGAGGGTCTTATAGTTGCTTTAGAGACAATATAGAAGTTTAGAGGTAATCAAGAAGTTTAGTCATTCCTATGTCTCTACGATATAGGATGGACTGTTTAGAGATATGTTTTTTTTGGTCTGTGGGAGTGTTATGGGTCAATTGGTGTGGGTTTTTGGTTCCGGTGCAAATGCTCCTTTAAGAGTATAGACTGATAGCATCCTTCACGCGGATAGCTGTACCATTCGGGAGCTGGAGATAAGCAAGGCCCACTCCTTTTGCAAGTTGTACAGAGCCACTAAGTGTCTTCATCTGGGGAGTTCCTCCTGAAGGTTGAGCTCCGTGAAGAACTCTTTTGATTTCAAGATAACATGTGTAGACCCCGAGTCAACAATGCAATTGGTGGAGCTGAAGGAACAACTGAAGACTTCCACGAGATTTGATTCATGGTCGTCATCATCGACATCCATCATGAACCGAACACGTTTGTTCTGCTCGGATTGGCTGTTTTGGTGCCGATTAGCCTTCTGTCTCCTCTTCACGTGCTTCATCTGCTGGAACAACTTTCTTGAACAGCGCTCACACCGCTCGCCGTGTATCCTGTAGCAGTTCTTTTCGATAAAACGGATTTGCTGGCTTGGGAAAAGATATCGACGTTTGGTAAGTTGCAAAAGGTTCACAAAAGGTTGAATACCCAAAGAATCACAGGGGATATTTGTTCAAAAATACTGCAGGGCGGAGAAGGAGCACCACTACAGAAAGTCGCAAAGGAGGTGGCGCAACAGGCAAGCCAACCAGCCTTTGTCAAGGTAAGTCTTGATCCACGGCGGCGGTGAGAGTCTCTACCAGCCAACACCTTCTTGGATCAGCACGTCCTTATGTCCTGGGTAGAGGAACTTTGCTCTTGTCTTCAGGATCTTAATGGGGCTTCACACTTGGTGTTTACAGCGATGAACTCTGAGAAACACCCTAGATTCCTACTTTGTCGATAGTTCAAGCACTCTTTTGAATATAGAGACACTTGACTGGGTAGACTTGGTAAAAGTTGTTCTTCGACTTGAGTAGGACAAAGAAAAAGCCTTCGACTTGTGTTGATTCACCCAAGTGGTTTCGCTTGATCTGGTATGGCAGATGCCGCAGGATCAAAATGATGGCTTTGGCATTCTTCTGGGCGTTGCCTTTGGTGGAGACGTCATAGTCTTCCTTAAATACACCATCGAGTCCATCAGCTTGCAGGTAGTTCTGGACTTCCAACGATCAGATCACATAATTGGTCCCACCATGTTCCAATGGTGGGAAGAGGAGCTTCTCCAAGTTTGCCATTTGTTAGATGTATAGAGTCAACACACCTAATGAACTCAACCCCTTTTTGCCTTCCCTTTTCTTACTGTTACGTTCAATCAATTGAGTGAACTAATAGCTGTTTTGGTTACAAATCCAGTTGCAATAACTGAAACCAAAGGCAATTACTGGTGTTAGAACCCGGTCAAAAGAACCGAATCTAACCGCTCTCTTCTATTCTGTTAAAACTCAAAAAGTATGAAACCTTCTTCTCTATCAGATGTCTCTGGCACTGGCTGTGAAAACTGATGTTTTCGACCGTTCGGATAATGTGTTTGATCCGGTCAGAGTTTTCAGCCCCCTGGTCAATTGCCGGATAAAAGCTTGCTGTGTGCGTATAGTCTTCTGGATTAAGTACCGCAAGTCGTTGTGGTTCTTATCCAACGCTGAAGCTCCCAACGGGTTGAGTTTCTCGATGTGCTTGAATTCTTCTAGTGCACTCACTTCTAATGCACGTTTTGGCTTCTTTACGCACGCACGCTTGATAAGCTCTCGCGGCTTGACCGTCTTGCCGGTTATCTTGGTCGTCTTGGTCGTCTTGGACGATTTGGCCTATTTCAGAGATGGCTCAAAAACGGATTTTTGACCAATGATAACTTGCCAGATAGCTTTGCCAATGAGCACTTTTTCAGTATTTGTGTTGAACTGGCAGAGGTTCTTCTTGTTGGTAGTTGAAAACGATAGGCAATAGAGGTCTCGAGCCACTTGTTTCTGCACTAATGCTCAAACAAGGCCGATGACGATGTCTTGGTCGTGTCGTGTAGTAGATTTCAAAATGTGACACTTTTAACAAGAAATAATTCAAAGGTCGTTCTTGTATCCAGAGAGAGTTTCGTTTGGTCACGCAAAATAGAGGCAATTCCTCCCGTGATTTGACGTCACTCCTCGGTTCTTTGAATGGCAGTTGCACTGAGATCCAGCACTAAACAAATCACTTGTTGTTCAAATTGAGTCACAAATGAAATAATAGGGTATTACAATTATACTGCAATTACCCCTTGACTTGCATTCACTTCACAAACTTCTTCACAACCGAAGCTTGAAGCAATACACAATAGCAACTCAATTACGCCCAAAATGCCAAGTAACTGCCGGAAAGACTTGGTTTCAGTATGGAGAACTCCACAAGAGACTTGATTGGTTTTGGCTCAGCCACAGAATCCTGTGGCTGAAAGACGTGAAAGAAAAATACTTGGGGGGTAGATGGAAAAAAGACTTCTCCCTGTCACTACACACTTCTCTACTTCTTCGATCGCCTGTCTCCTTTTGCTTCTTTTGGTGATCCTAATTTGGTACTTCTGTTCTTCCAGGGCATCATCTCATGTTGTCATGGTTCATGGCCGACGTCGTGTGGTTAATACTTGATAAACCTTCACAACTTGATGTTCTTCTTTGTTGGTGCAATAGTCGACTTTCGTAACTTGAACTCACAGATTGTTTGCGTCATTCCGCTTGAAACTTGATACGCTCCATTTCCGTATGTAATCCAACCTTGAACCATGACACTGTAGGTACCATCCCGAATAGGAAGCACTGGCAAATACTGGTACTTCAAGTCTGGGTCTTGGTACCTTGTACCTCAGAGTCGATGATCGTTCATATGAGCTCAAAACTTGCCCATTTGATTACGAAGTGTTGAAGACCATTCTGACCAGTTTCAAATATAGTCGGAGTTTGCCATCGCGCCATGATTGTTTTGCTTGAACTTCTGTTCACTCAACTCAATGTAAGTCCACTCAGAATCATCTTCATTTCTTGTTGTTACTTGATTGAGCTTGCGTTGATTCTTTATTGATGCATGTCTGACACTGGCAACTTCCGAAAAACACATAGTCGCGGCCGTAATCGATGGTGATCTCTTCGTCCACAGCGATGGTTGATGTTGCATCAATCCCGACACATTTGATCCCTTTTACTGTCCACAACTGTGCTTGGGCATTTGGAGTACAAGAGTGATTCACCATTCTCGCATGAGTTCCCATTTTGGCGCTATCAATGAGAGTCGACGCGTCGATTCGCATGGTATAATTCACATTTTGTCGAACTCGGCGTGCTTCATATTCTTCCTTGCCAATGACTTCGCCAGCATATTCCATGATAAAGTCTCCGTGACTGATGCTTTCATTTGCTGCAAGTCCGGCTCCAATGATCTCGCTGCGATTGATTTGTTTCACTTTCTTTTCTTGTTTCAACTGCATGCGTCGATTGGAGCAATCAAAAGTGATCAGTGTTGGAACTCGTGGTTGTACTCCACAGCATTCAACCGAGCATTCTCGTAACACTTGTCGATTTTTGCATTTTGGTCCACATCGGGTCTTGCATCGGCACAGCGTTTTCACAATTCGGATAGCTGGCACTTTTGTTTTATATTGATTGTCTCGGCGCACATGGCCCAATTGCTTTTTGTGTGCTTTGTCCAATAGTCTTGATGCAAGTAGCCACTGAGTTTTGTCATTCTTCAGCTTCAATAGTTGAGGAGCTTGAGCTCGTAACCTTTGCAACACTGCATTTGTATTCACTTCTTGAGTTTGCAATCGCTCCATGATCCAGTTTTGAATAATGTTGGTGTCATTGTCTTCGTCCTTTGGCACTTGTTGAGCATTTTGCTGACCTCGCTCTTGCTTCACCCATCGATATAAAGTTCCTTCGGACAACTGGAATCGTTTGGCGAAGTCGCTGTTGAATTCTCTTTTGGGTTTCTTCTTCCATCCTCGTAGCACAAGTTTCTTGAAGTCTGCTGAGTAGTTCGAACCACGAGCCTTCGACTCCATTTTCTGGTCGTTTTCGAGTGAGGTTTCTTCGCTACTGGTACTTCGGTTTTATATTGGTTGTATCGGTGCAAATAACCCAATTGCTTTTTGTGTGCCTTGTCCAATGATCTTGATGCAAGTTGCCATTGAGTTTTATAAGCCTTCAACTTCAGTAGTTGAGGTGCTTGAGCTCGTAGCCTTTGCAACACCGCATTCGTATTCACTTCCTGAGTTTGCAATCGCTCTGTAATCCAGTTTTGAATAGCGTTGGTCTCCGTGTCTTCATCTTTTGGCGATTGTTGTTCATTCTGCTGGTTCTGCTCTTGCTACAACCACTGATACAAAGGCCCTTCTGTCAACTGAAATC
The DNA here is from genome assembly GCA_027475765.1 of Paralagenidium karlingii. Classification (NCBI taxonomy): domain Eukaryota; phylum Oomycota; class Peronosporomycetes; genus Paralagenidium; species Paralagenidium karlingii. The sequence continues at coordinate 2,583 of JAMFLO010000087.1, read as the reverse complement.
GTATGGCGAAGCCAATGTTGAATTCTCTTTTAGGCTTCGTTTTCCATTCTCGTAGCACACGTTGCTTGAATTCCGTTGAGTAGTTCGGACCACGTGTTTTCGGCTTCATTTTCCGATCACTTTCTGTGGGATTTCTCCACTACTTGGTGCTTGTCTCAACAGTTCAGTTGGAATAGCTATAGTATACCCATTTCCAATTCATTTGGTTTGAGCGTCCTCAATTTTTCGAGGTTCTTGGGTTGTTTGTACATCATACCTGACTTTCGGATACATAAACACCGATTATTATTCCTTTTAGGAAAAAATATCCACTTCATCACACAACTATTCGTCTTTTCCTGAACTGAACCTTAAGCTATTCCCCGAGCCATTCTACGGCCAAGAGAGGTGCTGCCCAGAGCGCACCCAGACGGAAAAGAGAAAGAAGTGCAGGCTGGCTGATTGATATCGCCGCCACACGTGTTGAAGACCCAAACTGAAGGACTGGCAGGCTGACCCTTTGTGTTGTCGCCGCCGTCTATCGGATTGTGTGAAGTGCATTGGAGTGTTTTGTGACTCTCACCGCTCCGTGTGTTCCTATCTACTTTGTTTTTCTACCTATTGTGTCACTGCGTTAGCTGGTAAAAGGCCAGAGCAATCCACTTGTGGAAAGAACCACGCAACTGCGTAAAAGGGTAACACAGCGTTTGGTGTGAGCGCCACCGATTGAATTGATTCTTGCAATTCACTATATCACAACTGCCCGCTCAGACCTTTCGGGGTCTCAGTCGCTTTACTCGATGCTTCAAGGCTGTGTAGAGTCGGTGGATTTTGTGTGCGGATGCTCTGAACCGTGCTCACACTGAGCTGAAGTGTAAGTGCTCTTTCGTCACCTCTAGAGCGTCGGTGCAGGTCTAACTCTTTCGTTTTACAGATGCTGCGCAATCACAGGTCCAGCTACATCGTCTTCAACACTCGCTTTTGGCTAAGTTGGCTTCTGGAAGTGTTCCCAAGGCTGTCTTTGAATGACTGGTATGTCTCGTTTCATTTTCCTTTGACGTCTTGTTCTCACCCTTTTCATGCAGACGATGTGCGCCCGTCATGCTATCGAATGCACCTCAACACTGTGGAGTCAGACCCACTGGCTCAAGAGCTCGTCTCATTGGTGCTTCTGGTTTCGCTGCACTGCACGCATTGCTCGACGGTGCCACTTCGCCCACCACCAAATCGCGACCTCCTGAAGCTATTCGTCGATTGCTGAATCCTCCCAAGGCCGCAACTCCACAGACGCGTCCTTAGCCTTCTCAGTCCAGCCCTCAAGTAGTGGATTTGTCCATCGACACCACTTCCAAGGCTCCCAGAGCTCTGGAGGTTTCTCGTCAGTGCTCAGTGTCTTCATCGACGATTGATACCCACCAGAAGGCTTCTTCGGAGGCTGACGCCCAGGAAGAGAAACCCTCTGAAGCTTCTGGTCACGATGACGACAACCTCAGGTGAGGCCGAAAAAGAGCCCGAAGCTCAAGACAGCGACGTGTACGACGACAACGGCAGCGATCACGCCGATTCTGAAACTGCTGAGGATGACACTGCGGTCAGTGCTACATCCAAGACATCTGAGGTCCCCCGTGACGACTTCAAGGTTCAGCCAGAGATTGGTACAATCAACTCTCAAAACCTTACCGTCAAGATGTGGATTCGTTGGTTGGAGCTTTCAACAACGAATACTGCAATGCCTCTACTTTCGAACAAGAAGCAATACTTTCGCATGCACCAGACGAAGCAGACGGCACTTGACTACTTGTACGCGCTCAATGCTACTGGCAAGAAAGCGAATATTGACTATGAGAACAATGTCAAAGATCGAAAGGAGCACATTGACTTGTACCTTGACACTCTTGTCAACAAAACGTTGTCCAGTGGGTTACGTTTGGGAAACTTCAAGTCAGTCACTGACTTGGCTGAAGCGGTCAAGAGTTGGGGAGAAGGCACTAAGAAGTCGTTCTACCCGGTCGACTTGCCGAGCCGAGTTGGAAACAACCCATCAAGCTCCAAACCGAAAGTCAGTTTTGCTAAACTAGCTGGTGTCTCGGAATCCATGACGACCCTTGTGAACACCTTAGTTCAAGCTATTCAAGGATCTACGACACCACCTCAAAAATCAGCGCCAAGGCTGCCACCACGTTCATCAAGACAATATGATCCCTGTCCTCATTGTCAGAAGACAAATCACCCACCTGAACGATGTTTCCAAGTGGTACCATGCAAGCGCTGTGGCAAGTTTGGACACACCATGTTTCGCTGCCGCAATGAGCCTCTTCCGAAGAAAGACAACCGCAATGCGAATGCTATGCAAGCCATGGCTCATGACAGCAACAACAATGGTGGACCGAAGTCCAAAGAGTCGCCAAAAGATTAGGCTCGCAGTCACTGACTATGGCTGTTCGCGCCGAGCCTGAAGTCGAACATGAAAAGAAGCAAGGAAGTGAGAAGAAGAATAAGTCGGTTGGGGTCAATACATACGAATGCATTTCTTTACCTGAAGTTTCCCCGATCGCTTCTCCTCTCCAGCTTCAACCAGTGACTGAGATCATTGTAGTTGAATCG